>JZKD02S1717790.1:426992-438077 GCA_000966675.3 Picea glauca
TACGACCCCGGGAAGTTGATGTACTAACTTACCCAAACGGGGCCCGCATGACTTTTGGCGCTTCATCTCCTAGGGTTAGGTTTTTGGATGTATATGAATTTTGGAATTCTCATCTGTTGTAAAAAGGCCTCTAGAGCCTCATTTTAATCATCTTCTCACAGATTCGAGTAGCAGCCACATCTCTTCTCAGAGATAAGCTACCAGCGCCTTAGCTAGTTTATTTACATTCTGTTTGTAAGCATATTTCAGTCATTTGTTATTAATGAAATGAAGTCTTATTTCTGCTGCATCTCTACGTTTATGTGTATTTTTGTATTTCATTGTGTTCCTACATAAATTCGGATCAATTGGCTGACACAGAGATCTTGTTCTTGCCGAAGCCACCCATGTTGTATAGCTGCAGGTGTGGTGTTGTCGACAATCCCAACTGTTTGATGACCTTTGCTGAGATGAAGTTTTTCTAGCTTCCGCTATCAACAATAAAATGCAGTGGGGTCCCCTTCACCCACATCTTCGAATGTAAAAGGTGCTCCCCCTCTTCAGGATCTGTTGCTTCTTCTGGTTGAATTGCTGCGATCATGACAATAGCAGTGGGGTCTGCGTCAATGATCTGTCCTTTACCAGTATTTTCAGAATCATATTTTGAATCAGGGTTTGGCTCCTCGTCTTTGATCTCGTCCACCAATGACTGTTTTGAGCGACATTCATCGGTGTTTTTCCAGGGGATTTTGTGGAAATCACACCATTTTCCAGTGTCCTTTATCTTCCCGTGACCCATCTTTTCTTGTGTCTTGGACTGGTTTTCTGGATATTGTTTGTTAGGTTCATCTTTTTCATACTTTGGTTGTTGCGAATTTGCAGACCTAAATTCCCTTTTGTTCTGGTGCTTAAATTTCTGCTCAATTTTAACAGCATATCGATAAGCAACACCAAGTGATGAGATGTCCAGAAAATCCATTTCAGTCTAGATGTATCTGTGTAGAGCCCCACGGTATTTCAGAACCAAATATCGCATAGAGTCTTTGTTACCTAGCTTGGTGCACAAGGTATGGAAGGTATTCTTGAACTCTAGAACTGCTTGGCCCCTCTCTTGCCGCAGTGTGTTCCATCTCATGTACTGGTACTCATAGTTGCCAACATGGTAATATTGTTCCTTTACCGCATCCAAAAAAAAATCCCAAGCGGGATCGACCCCATATATTCTAGACTCCTCTGTGGAACTTTGCTCCCAGTAATTTTCCCACCAATGTTTGACATGAGAGATAGCTTTAAGGAGTGCGAAGGTGATCTTTTCTTTGTCAGAAAAATTGTGAACAAGGAAATAACCTTCTAGCAGAGTTAATCATTTTTCTAAGGCTTCTGCATCTATCTATCCTTCAAATAGAAGAATATCAAAATTGACTTGTAGCT
Source organism: Picea glauca (assembly GCA_000966675.3). NCBI lineage: Eukaryota > Viridiplantae > Streptophyta > Pinopsida > Pinales > Pinaceae > Picea > Picea glauca. The sequence continues at coordinate 428,403 of JZKD02S1717790.1, forward strand.
TGAAAGGAGAGGTGCCTCCAAAGTGGCCTCTTGATGAAGATTCACCTGATGCTATCGGCAGGCGTTTAAGGATGTGGGAAAATTTTTCCATCATTTCATCCCTTTGTCGTGTGAGAGCTTGCTCAAGCAATAGATTGATAGGATCATCTGCTCTGTCATTTTTCTTTTCTTCCACCATTGAGGGTTTCTTGGGTGTGTGAGAGCGATTTTCCTCAAGAGAGAAAATATTGAGACCCAACTTGCTATACTCGGACCTCATCGGGGACATGCACTGAAAAAACGATCAAGAGCAACATGCTCTGATATCACTGTTCTGGATTATTTTCGGCACGAAATGAGATCGGAGATATAATAAAGAAATGCACAAAGATATCAAAGATATTCAATAATATAACGAAAATGTATCAGAGATGCAACCATAAAAACATATATACCATAATACACAATTTCTCTTAATGAAAGAAATGTACAGAGACTACAAAAATACAGAGTGAAAGACTCGCTAGAATGGTGACAACTTATCTTTGAGAAGAGATGTGACGGCTACTCGCATTCGTAAGAATATGATTACACTGAGTTTCTAAATTCCTTTTGACAATAAATAGGAATGCCAAAAACCATAGACATCCAAAAACCTAACCCTAGGAGATGAAGCGCCAAAAGTCATGTGGGCCCCGTTTGGGTAAGTTAGTACATCAACTTCCTAAACTCGTAACTTTTGCATATGATCTCTATTTTAGGAGTATGATAGCTCGTTGGAAAGGTATCACTGAGGATATTCATTTTGAGGGCTCAATCATTCCTTCAACCATAATTTATAATATCTATCTAAAAATACCTTCATTTAGGCCCTCAAAATGGCCTCGAAAGTTAAAACCTGCTAAAAATAGTAAATTGTCACAATTGTCAGAAAACTGTTTTGAGCCAGTCGGAAAAGGTGGGTGGCCACCGATATCCACTTGGATCAATCCTCCATCCTTAGGAAGAAATGGTCTCCATTGCATTGTGTTCCCGGTGGAGAGGGGAAAGCATTTGTTGGATCTGCATCTTGGTGAACTGCTTGTATTGCTGGAGACGTTGCGTTGCTTAGTTTGTTGAAGTCTGTCATGAACCTGTTGAAGCTGAGGCTGTTCAAAAAGTCGAGATACATGAGAGAACGGTGTGCAGAAGGAATATTTTCACTTTGCTGCAACCTTGTTGAACTGCTTCTGTTGGATAGAAGGTGCAAGGTGTGAGGTTGTAGTGGTTGCAATGTCCTTTTGTTCCCCTTTTGAATAGATTGTGAAGAAGCTGAATTTTGTAGTATGAGATACTACCTTGCGACACTTTTTAGCTGGAACAATAGTTGGAACTACCTCTGGTATTCTGTAGATATGACCCCTAAAAGTAACAATGACACTACGGGGTCAAGACTCATAAACAACATGACGTCTCCACATATATGGTTGGCCCAAGAGAACATCACATACATCCAGTGGGGAAACATCACATAATACCTCATCCTTGAAGGGTTGGATTCCATATGACAATTGGCACTGTTGGCTGACATGGAGATCTCATCCTTGCCGAAGCCACCTAATGTTGTATGGATCCCGGTGTGGTGTTGTCGACAATCCCAACTGTTTGACGACCTCTGAGATGTCCAGAAACTCCATTTCAGTCTAGATGTATATGTGTAGAGCCCCACGGTATTTCAGAACCAAATTCCACTCAAAGTCTTTGATACCCATCCTAGTGTGCAAGATATGGAAGGTATTGGTGAACTCCGAAACTACTTGGCCCCTCTATTGCTGCAGTGTGATCCATCTCATGTACTGGTCCTCATAGTTGCCAATAGGGTAATACTGTTCGTTTACTCCATCCACAAAAAAATCCCAAGTGGGATTGACCCCATATATTCCAGACTCCTCTATGGAAATTTTCTCCCAGTAAGTTTCCCACCAATGTTTGACATGAGGGAGATCTTTAAGGAGTGCAAAGGTGATCTTTTCTTTATCGGAAAAATTGTGAACAGAGAAATAACCTTCTAGCAGAGTTAACCATTTTTCTAGGGCTTCTGCATCTATCTGTTCTTCAAATACAGGAATACCAAAATTGACTTGTACCTTGAAAGGTGAGGTGCCTCCAAAGTGGTCACTTGATGAAGATGCATATGATGCTATTGGCAGGTGTTTAAGGATGTGGGAAAAATTCTCCATCATTTCGTCCCTTTGTCACGTGAGAGCTTGCTCAAGCAACATAATGATACGATTGTCTGCTCCATCATTTTTCTTGTCTTCTACCATTGAGGGTTTCTTGGGTGTGCGAGAGTGATTGTCTTCAAGAGCGATAAGATTGATATCCAACTTGCTATACTCAGACCTCGTCGAGGACATGCATTGAAAAAGGGATCAAGAGAAACCTGCTTTGATACCATTGATCCAGATTATTTTTGACATGAAATGAGATCGAAGATATAATAAAGAAATGCATAGAGATATCACAGATATTCAAAAATATAATAGAAATGTATCAGAGATGCAACCATAAAAACAGATATACAACAATACATGATTTCTCTTGATGAAATAAATGTACAGAGATTGTTAAAATACAGAGTGAAAGACTCGCTAGAATGGTGGCAGCTTATCTCTGAGAAGAGATGTGATGGCTACTCGCATTCACAAGAAGATGATTACAATGAGGCTTTGAAGGAATTTTTACAATAAACAAGAATTCCAAAAACCCTATAGATCCAAAAACCTAACCCTAGGAGATGAAGTGCCAAAAGTCATGTGGGCCTCATTTGGGTAAGTCAGTACATCAACTTCCCGGGGTCGTAACTTTTGCATACAATCTCTGTTTTAGGCGTATGATAGATTGTTGGAAAGGTACTGTCAAGGAGATTCATTTTTAGGGCTCAATAATTCCTTCATCTATCATTGAGAATATCTATCTTGAAAAACCTTCATTTAGGCCCTCAAAATGGCCCCAGAAGTTAAAACCTACTAAAAATAGTAAATTGCCAAAATTGCCAGAAAACTATTTTGAGCCAGTTGAAAAAGGTGGGTGGCCACCGATATCCACCTTTATTAGATCATGAGGTGACCTATAATGTTCATGTATATCTAGTGGTATTAAATTACCATCCTCTGGTCACCAATCGAGGGTAATGGATTTGAGTTGCATGGCTAAGAGGAAGGGGGTCTCATCACAAGCCAACTTTCTCATTTCCACTAGGTGTTTGTGAATGACATTGTCATTATCTGGACTCCATGCCAGGATAGTGTCCTTCAACGTATCCTTAAAATTATTAAAGAAACAAATAATGGAAAAATGATAAGCTTGGAAAAATTGCATTGTAAACGAAGGTGTCGCACACTCTCTACAAAGGAACCCATGAATGAGACACTACAAGCCCTTGTATGTCATGAACCTCATTCCCATTGAGTCTTGACCCTAACCATTTCACTCAATTTACATGGCATAGAGAGGGATGTCTTGGAAAATCTCCTTGACCTAGGGAAAAATCTACCCAATATGACACCTTGTCAACCCTCCCATATTCAATCTTGACAAGTCACATAATGTCTTTGAGAACTTAACTGTTTGACATGGTAATATTTTATGCACATGATTAGGTGGCTCATTTATTGATTGGATTTACTTATCATGATGTTATGACTTGATATCCTTCGAGGACGTTCTTATTTGTCTTTAAAGGACCTAGTTGGTGGATAGTTTTGGAAGAACAAGCCTAGCTTGGGCTTCCATGGGGCTTGTATCCCATAGGTGGATTCCAAGGGCCCACATGCCAGATGAAAAATATGAAACATCAGAGGCATAGAATATGATTTGGATGACATAACCTATCCCCCACATGCTAAACATTTTTCATAGGAGAGGCAAAATGTCACCTCTAGAGGCATGACGTCATCTATGGGGTTACAGTTTGGTGGTGAGGTTGGCATGCATTGGCACAAGGATTTTTTGAGGGGTTTGAGGATTTGACCATGAAGGAAGTCACTTGGATTCTTGACATGTGGATTTGGGAAGCCCTTCTACACTTCTCCATCACCAACAACTTTCTTCTAGAGCCAAAACATCCACTAAAGGGATGACATCTATATAAACTAAGGTTTTCTTTGTGCAAAATGTGAAATTAAAGTGAATTGTTTAATATTACTTTGTAAAAAAGGGAAATATTAGGGTTTTTGAACCCTAGTATTGTGTTTTACCCTAAATTATGTGGACAAACTATCTTAGTGAAATTTTCTATAAATAAGAGATCATAAGATCTGATTTTGACATAACTCTCCCATATTAGAGAGGTACTTGGACTAAAATTTTCTCTATAATTAGATATTTCTCTCTTTTTCTCTTGTGTATGGATACTTTCTTGGTTATTTGGTTGATGTAAGTGATGTGCTAGCCTTGGAAGGATTGTTTCTAGCTATTGTGGTGGTTTGTCTTAGATTTTTCCTTGAATTGGTAAGGTCTTTTCACATTGTGCTATCATGTGATATTGAGTTCATGGATATTTTCTAGAGATAGGTGGGGACTTGTTACACATTATTTTGGTCATCTTAATGATCCATTAGAAAAAAAAATTTCATGTTCCCAAAAGAGACTATCTTCTGAGAAAGGTGACTGGATTTCTCTTCCAAAAAACCTTATTAAGGAGGGTCGTCGCAGGTTGCACCATAAGCAGGGTGTGATGATGCCTGGTTGTCGTAGGCTGCACTATAAGCAGGGTGTGATGATTCCTGGTTGTCGCAAGCTTCCCTAAAACTAATTTGCAATGTCTCTGTAGGATGCTATATAGATGGGGTGCGACGATGCCAAAAGGCTAAGAAAAGTTTGATCTTCACAAAAGTTCTAGAAGCATTTCTTCTATAAGGTGAGGTGGCATCCGTATGGTTGGGATCCTACTCGCTTCTATGTTTTGGTGGGAACATCCTAATATATTTAACCATATCTCTTTCTCCTATATAAAGAGGGATTTCTCATGGAAAAGGATAATATTAATGAAGGTTGAATTGGCTAAGATTGTATGGAGAATTCTCAATTGGTTCATTCTTGAGAGCTTCATTTTAGTTCATCAAGTCACTGTGGATATTGTTCATTCAAGTTTGGGGCAAGTGTGTGTGTTGAAGAAAAGGGTCATTGGAAGGGGACCTTGCAACATCAAGTATTGGGTTGTGATCTCCACTTTCATTATTATATAATACGGTGATATGTTTCTTTCCCATAAAACACATCTTGTTTTATTGTATGATTCCTTGATCACATACATAGGTTCTCACGAGTATGCTATATTTCTTTCACTTTGGTTGGCTTGTGTTTTCTTGCATATCTAATATCATAGGAGCATTGAAGTGGAGCTAGGACAAAAATGAAAAGAGTAAGCGATATTTACATGGTATGTCGCCTATCTTTCGTTTGATAGCAAACTTAATGATTAGAGCTTAGGGAAAACGTCATTTCCCATTTTGTTTTGTTCTAGATATAGGTGGATCTAGGGAGATATGTTTATGTAAACATTTACCGATAATTCCAATAATAGGAGTACAAAGGCATACAATGCCACCTTAGTGTCCATCATTTTATGCTTACATTTTATAGGTTTAACAAGGGTTTGCTAAGAGAAGTATAAGGGCATGCACCCTCTTAGCCTAAACCCTAGATAGAGATACTTGCCTTAGGGAGTAAGAGGATTTATAGCCCCAACGAGGTAGTACCTCTAGATATTTATTTGCTTGAATCCATTAACCCAATCATTAAAGGAACTAGTAATCACATGTTGCATTGGAGATATAATAATTTGTTTCCTTGGTAAACATGAAATTTTCAATTTTTAAGCTTATCTCTTTGGAAAAATATCCCTTGAGGCTTTGTATCCCATGCCTCATTGAGGCATCCCCTTTCAAACACAATTTATTGATGTTGTAGTAAAAATAACCTACACCCATTAGGGTTGTTATAAACCTAGCCTAATAACCCTATTTGCTCCTAAACTAACCCTAGACTAGGCCTAAAAATCTGCCCTCACCCACTAATAACCTAGGCACACCTTTTGAGCTAATTACGAGTGTTTCTTGTTGGATAAAATTTCTGATATAGGGATTGGTTTGATAAATACATAAGGATGATATATTCACTGCAGAAACCCTAAGATAAATTCACTCTTAACTTATGATTTCACCACCAAAATTTGCTAAAAGTTTGCTAACTTGTTCTATTAGGTTTAAGGCATTTCTTGGGTGTCTTCTTTGAGGATTTTGGTGGCTGTTTTTAATGTTGTCATAACAATATTTATGCATCCATAAGGCTGCAAAAAATAGTTCTTAACAAAATATTTATGACAAACACAACTAATTTCTAAAGTCTCTTTCTATAAATTGTTAAGTTTCTTTAGTCATTATCTATTTGTTTCAAGCATTACCTCACTTGAATTTAAGCAATCTTTTAAGAAGCTATAATACTTGTTTCTTGTTGATATATATTGTTATCTATTGTTGAAAATTAGGGATAGTAATATTAACTTGTTGATCCAACTAACACACATCATTGCAAAGTGGTTCTTCTTGTGTCTCGAGAAGGTACCAACATATTGACAATTCAACATAGTCTTTTGAAAGCTTTAAACCACTTGAGACTCATCTTTTCTTTCCATTTTCCATCTAGATATTTGACCCTAGAGACCTTGTTCTTTCCTTTCCCTTTTTCACATCCTTTTTCCCCCTAGGGTCATTGAGATTTCCTTCCTAGAGTGACCTAGTCACCCTTGAAGTGTGGGACCTACGTCGAGGTGACATTGGATGTAGTGTTCCATAGTCTTCACCATTTTGGTGGTTGGGTCGGGCCCCAACATACAACTTGTGCGATGAAATTTTGGCACCATTTCCGGGGACAATATCCTATTCATTCCCTAAGGACACTTTGGCAAGCTTCCTTCCCAAAGCCTCTATTCCTTAGCTTGCCTGGAGACTCCATTGAAGAATGTTCCCTTTTCCATACTTGATAAGTTTCCCTTGAAGTTTGTCTGGCGACTCCACTTTACACATACCCACCTTTCCATATATCCCGCTTTCCCTCCTTTGGTGAGACTTGATCTCACCTAGCGATACCATTGAGGTATACTTTCAGAGAATGGAATTGTGGCACCATGGGATGAACCCTCATTCAGAACTTGTTATGACTCAAAGATGGCATTTTTATAGATGTAAAAGAAAAATACCACTAATAAAGATGTTGATTAAGGTTGGTTGTCATTGATGTCAACCCTTGAAGGATGTTGGAGAACCCAGGTTTGAGTAATGGAACCAAGTTGGTTTGATGGATAATGGTATGTGTTTTGATATATTTGTAGGTAATAGTATTCTATATGGATATTACATGTCATTCCATTTCCAGTGGTATGTGGAACGTCACATAACTCCTCACGGTTAGAGAGTTATGTCCATGTGAAGTTGGAGAACCCTCATGAGCCATCTAGAAGCCCCAAAAGGTCAAAGTAGTCAAAGTGGTTTAAGATATTATTAGAAGGTAAATAATAAAGTGAATTTATGAGTGCAATATAATTCAAAGTGAATACAAAATAAATTATTTAAATAATAAATTTAATGGATAAATTACTAAGTTGACAAGTGGTTAGAAGTGGGTTAGCCCTAAAATAAGGAAAGTGGTTTAAGATGGTTAGAAGGTAACCCCTTGAGGTAAAGTGAAGTGATGAGTGTACTATAAGTCAAAGTGGATACAAAATAAATTGTTTAAATAATAAATGTAATAAATAAATTACTAATTGGATAAGTGGTTAGAAGTTGGTTAACCCTAAAATAAGGAAAGTGGGTTAAGATGGTTAAAAGGTAAGCCCTTGAGGAAGCTACATGAAAGTATAAATAAGAGGCAAGGATCTATAATTTTATATCACACTTGATAATATTGAATATCTATAGGTGACTGAGGTAACCAAAGGATATATAAGCCGAATTTCAGAGAGAAGGTGAAGTAAAGAAGACCGAAATTCAAGGGAGGATAAATTATTTTGATGATGCTTTCTAAGGTATGTTATTTACAGGTCATCTCACCATTTTCGAAATAACTTTTTTTTAGAATGATTCAGACCGTGAAATTGATAGGCCATTGAGAAAACATATCCAAGTAGCTGTGGTATTAATTTCAGCTTGTGGGTCATTGTATTTTTGGAGTTACACTCTATGGAAAATAGGGTTTGTGGCTAGTCCTGAAACTAGTCTAAAATAGGTGTTTCGAGTAAAAATGTCATAACTTACTCATAACAGATCCAAATTAAGCAAGACCAAATTTGTTGGTTAGACAGTCTGTATTATTCTGTGTAATATTTTCATATCCATACAACAAATATTCTATGCGGAGCATGCTCTACAAGTTTTCTCTCTAGAATAAGCCAGAATTCAACAAGGTATGACATTTTTGCTATAACTTATTTTCTAAGAGGTTCCAAGTAGTGAAACCTGGAGGAATTGCATAAAACATGTTGAATAAAATTGTGTACTATTTTTATATCTTTATTCATTATAGGTACATATTTATGATTATTTCAAGTTAGGGTTGTTGACTAATCCAAAACTAGTCATGTGAGACTAAAGTAAAGTTTGAAGAAAATGATAGTCTCTTGTTGTTAAAGTTAAGGAAGGTTTGCAGGTATGTGATCATATACACAAGGTCTATTACAAAGTTACAAATCAGATTTGGATGATGAAATTGATGCGGGATTTTGGTTGAGGTACATGGTTGAGAAAAGTAGTTGATGAGTTGGCACATACATGAGGTGTATAGTCGATGATGTTGGTACATATTGATGAGTCATAGTTGATGAGTAGTTGATACATGATTGATATATACTTGGTACATGGCTGGAGGCACTTGTTAGTAGTATTGTTGACACGTGGTTTATAGATGATGTAGCATACCTGTATTGGTATATTATTAGAAGCAAATATTGATCTTGGTGATGATTATGATTTGTTGTGTTATGCTTGGTTGATGCACATCTTTGAGAGTTGTCTTGGTGATTGATCTTGGTGAGTAGATATAATTTGGTTGATAAGATTGATGAGACAGGTTGTTGTGATAGGTTGTTTGGACAGGTTGTTGTGACATGTTATTTGTATAGGTTTGGTGCATAGTTGATGCACTTGTTCATGGTACAAGTTGAGGTACAGGTTGGTGCATGGTTGATGCACTTTTTTATGGTACAGGCTGACTACAGGTTGTTTGGTAGAGGTTGGTGCATGGTTTATGCACTTGTTTATGGTACAGGTTGATTATAGGTTGATGTACATGTTGATTCATGGTTGATTCATGGTTTAGGTTATTGGTACAGGTTGTTTGGTGTAGGCTGATTGGTACAGGTTTACAGTGGTATATATCACAGTGATAGTGTGATAGTGGTTCCATCATTCTACTTATATTTTGGGGTGGTTGGATGGGGCAAGGACAGGTGGTTTTAGCCACCTTCTGGTTTTAGCTGGAGAACATAGGGGGTTTTATCCTCCTTCTGGTTGTAGCTAAAGAATTGGGGAGTTGGATCTTCCCCAAGGTTGTAGCCTAAGAAACTAGGGGGTTGGAGCCTCCTTCCAGTTGCAGCTGGAAAACAAAGGAAGTTGGTGCTTCCAATGAATGTAATTCTTCAATACATATAAGAAAAAACAT
>JZKD02S1717790.1:445908-458085 GCA_000966675.3 Picea glauca
GGGGGGCATGAATCGTGCATTCATCAATTTATTTTAGAATATTTTGTTATTTCTGCTATGATTGGAAGAAAATAATAAAAAAAAAACTTAGTTTGTTATATCTCTTTCTTTCCTGCCATTTGCTTTGCATTGTTATTTGAAAAAGAAAAATAAATTGGCATAGCGTTGTGTTTTATTCTAATTTTAAAAGCATTTCTAAAAAAAAAATAAAATATAATCATTCTTTTCTAGTGTTCATATAAGTTTCATCATTTTTCGTAAGAGTCTTAACAACATCAGTTACACTACCGCACCTTTTGAGTAAATCAAGCCTTAAAAAGAATGCTAATTAAAATTTACTAGACTTTATGTTTGTAAGGTCAACCAACTAGTTTAGGGTTAGGGCCTTGAATTAGGTTGGAGAGGAAACTCTTCAAGGCCATTGAATCAAACATTGGAGTCTGATTTAGGGAGTGTTAAAGTCCAGTATCATGAAATTTATCTGGGACCCCCCTCTAACACAAGGGCTAAACACGAGGTCGCGTGCTGAAAGGTAGCAGAGATAACCCCTCCAAAGCCAGACCAATCATAGTGGAGAACACATATAGAGGGCTTGTCTTGGGATTCCGTCGATTGCATTTGCCACAGAGCTTCATGGGTCTCAAATCCGTTCAAGGTCCTCAGTTGTCTTCTGGACCACTTGATTTCGATACCCTTGACAGGTTCCAGGCTTGTTACCCTGCTCATTGTGGTCTACCCGACTGTTGACTGTACCCACCTGGTGACTTTTCGCGTCCTGGCAACCTAGTTGCCTATCTTTCTAGGGACTTACATAGTTGACTACGGGGGTATACCGTGGTACCTAGGGAAGATTTTGGGCCATACTTTGCAGAGGATACCCAAAGGGTGCTTCCATTTTTGAGTTGCACTTGCACCGGTAAGTTGCTCTTGTGTTGGCTGGTGTAACTGTTCTTCCAACTAGTTAGTCGCTTCCTTGATTTTCCTTTAGGAACTTTTAGTGTGTGCTTTGTGCTCCTTAGTTTTCCATAGTGAGTCAGTCATTCAGTGGCTTTAGGTCTCTGACCTAGGGTGGTATACTTCCCACTCTGCCAGTTGAGAGGACTTTTCAGTATTTCGCTTAGAAACATGGAGCTGCCTCTTTATAGACGTTGTTTTGATAACACAGGTTCTTCAGAGTCAATGTGTGAGACTTTTACGGACTTGAATGATCTCGCAAAGGGAGAACCTGTGCATAAGATATTCATGGCTAAAGTTCTCGATGATACCAACCAAGGAACCCCTTCACAAGGGGATTCTTGTGATTTTCCTTTCTTTGGAAATGTTGGTGTCCCTTTGATGGCCACTTTGTACATTCTTAGGTTGAATGTGGTACTACCAGTTTGGTTGGGTACCATTCCAAATGTCCCAAATGCTCTTGAAGATTCTCAGTTAATCACCTTAAGTCATGGGCACCTTGTTGATGTTTCGTCATCAACAAAGTCTTCTCCTCCTCCTTCTCCTGCCTCTAGTGAAAGTACAGTTACTAGTAACCAAAAGTCTAAATGAAATAGAAAGAGGACGAATAGGAAGAATAAATCACCTACCTCTGTGAGTCATGTTGGAGATAGGTCGACAAACTATGCAAGTCACGTTGAATACCAACACCCATCCTTTGCAAGTTATGCTGGGGGAAATCACCCACCCTCTGCAAGCCATGCTGGGGGAAAGAGTCCAGTCACTGCTAGTCATACTAGTAATAGGTATGTAGCCTCTGCAAGTCAAGTTATCAATCCATCACCAACCTCTGCAAGTCATGTTGGAGATGTGAAACCAACCACTGCTAGTCATGTTGGGGGCATTAATTCTATTGAGAAACCTAGATGGATAGGATGTAAGCCTAAGTTCCCTTGTAATATTTGCAAGGGAGATCACCTTACTCATTTGTGCCCTGGCATTCCAGAGGTACAAATATTTTGGTCCCTGTCTGCAAGCTCTTCTGATTCTGAGTCTTTTGAGGTTTCCTCGCAATCTATTCAACCATTGGTTGAGAAAGTGGTCACACTGATGCAGTCATCGGCTGATCCCACTCCTCTTTTGGGGGGTGAGGTGCCTTTAGACCTTGTAAACTCTCAGCCTATTCAACCATTGGTTGAGAAAGTGGTCATGTCGATGAAGCCATCGGCTGATCCCACTCCTCTTTTGGGGGGTGAGGTTCCTTTAGACCTTGTAGTCTCTCAGCCTATTCAACCATTGGTTGAGAAAGTGGTCATGCTGAGGCAGTCATCGGTTGATCCCACTCCTCTTTTGGGGGGTGAGGTGCCTTTAGACGATGTAGTCTCGCAGTCTATTCATCCATTGGTTGTGAAAGTGGTCATGCTGATGCACTCATCGACTGATCCCACTCCTCTTTTAGGGGGTGAGGTGACTTTAGACCATGTAGTCTTGCAGCCTATTCAGCCATTGGTTGTGAAAGTGGTCATGCCGATGTAGTCATCAGCTGATCCCACTCCTCTTTTGGGGGGTGAGGTGCCTTTATACCATGTAGTCTCGTAACCTATTCAGACATTGGTTATGAAAGTGGTCATATCAATGCAGTCATCGGATGATCCCACTCTTCTTTTGGGGAGTGACATGTCTACCGACTATGTTTTTAGCATTTCTAGTTTAGTATTTTCAGAACAAGGGGGCATTCTTCTCACTCTGAGCACACCCCCTCCAAGCCCTAGGATAGTTTCCTTTGATTGGAATGACCTTGTTGAGCCTCATCTTCCTTCCTCCGCACCCTTTCAAATAAGGGTTGAAGTTAATTCAAAAAACATTTATCGATGTATTGTGGATGAAGGAGCATCTGCAAGTATTTTATCCTCCTCGGTTTGGAAAGTCTTGGGTTCTCCCAAGCTTATGTCTGCTTCACATGAGTTATTGGATTTTGACAGATGTCCTAATGAATATTTGGGGGTTCTTCCTCAGTTTCCTATCTCGTTAGGTGGGAATATTGTCCGTGTTGATGTTATAGTAGTGCAAGGCCCGTTAGATTTCAGCATGCTTCTCGGGCGTGATTATGTATATGTTATGAACACTGTGGTATCTACACTCTTTTGGGTGATGAATTTCCCTCACAATGGAAGCATTGTCACTATTGATCAACAACCATCTAATAATCACCATCCTAATTCGACATTATTTCAGACTACACCTTTATATGTTCCTAGCGTTCATGTAGACTCCACCCTGCCACGGGTTAATTATGTGGCATCTTATCCTCGGTGTTCAATTGCTTCTAAGCAGGAACCTGTGTAATCATGTTTCCCTTCTTGAGACTTGGAAACAACAATTGATCCATTGGTGTATCCAATGGGTCCATGGGAGCCCTTGCTTCCCCCTCTTGGTCCAAGTGGGATTGAGTATCCTTCTGATTCCGATCTCATTGTTTGTAGATCCTCAAGCCCTCGTACTTGTGATTCTTCACTGATAGACTCTGGCAGTCCTGGTCAAAACCTCCATCGTCATATGGAGTATGGTCAATTTACTTCACCCTTTGGGATTGTCGACCCTCATTTTCATAATTTCTCGAATTTTGAATTGCCTTTAGATGAGGCTATCCTTGAATCCATGACTAAGGTTTCTATAGCGCATGAGGACTTACATCGTGGTTTGTGTTTTCTTCCCTTTTGGGAGACTTCCCAAGTTGACTATCGAAGAGACTTTATGTCTGAGCCTAGCAGTGGGCTCTACCTGAACCAGTTTCATACATGAGTCGTAGCCCCCACGGGTATTCTTGTAATCCCTTTTCATACCCTCTAAACATGAAAATATTGTCGAGCGATCTTGTGGCCTTTCATGCTCGTTAAACTAAAATTTGAAGTCACGTCTATCCGACGGTAGTTTACCCCTTTTTCGGTCTAGACGATCAATTGTACAAACAAAGGTATACTCTAGAGGCTTCAGATCCCTAGAAGAGTACCCTTAGGTATAATTTTATCCCTTTTTCAGGCCCGAGGGACTAAATTTATGGAAAAGGAAACCCCACAGAGTCAATAGTTAAGCTCTTTTCAGACTCCCTAAAATTAAAAAGATCGTTGAGTGACCTTATTCTTTCACACTCATTAAAATGGCCTAGAAGAACATTCCTAACAGAGTCCATAGTTAAGATTTTTTCATACTCCTTAAAAATGAAAAAATGGCCAAGTAATCTTGTCTTTATCACACTCGTTAAAATGGTTTTGAATAGACCTCTTGTCGGTGCTAGTTTACCCCTTTTTTGAACCGACTAGAGTACCTTCGAAAAAGGTACCCCATTGGAGTCTCCTTTTACATTTTTCGGACTCTCTAAATATGAAAAACCACCGAGCTTATCTTCTCTGGGCTCGTTAAAATTACATCGAAGGACGTTACCATTGTGTGTTTTATTAATTGCATTTTCATACCCGCATCTTTGGCCTAATGCCAGCTCCATGTTGCTCTCAACTGAACCATCTAAAGCATGCCTTATACACAATCTCTGTAGCAATTTGCCTCTGCGTCTTGACACCTTTGGCCACTGGAGGATTTTTCTCGAGTGTCCTTTTCTTGTATATGTCCCTTTTCCCTAAGCATCCCTGTGTTCCATGCGCTTGGAACTAGTATGTTTGCGACACTCGATCCTCCTTTGTAACATAGAATTCTTTTATTCTTTTTCAAGCTTTCCAACATTATTGAAAAAGACAAAAAAATCAAATATACCCCAAAAAGAGGAAGGGAAAAGTATTTCCTTTTTATTTGGAAGCACAATGAGTTGCCCTTGGACAAATCACATCCTTCCATTTGTTTGTCAAGCTCTGGGATTTAATATGACCTTAGGAGGATGTTCTCGCTACATAGAGCTGTGTCCTCCTCCATTTGGTTATTCTTCCAAACATATGGAAAGTTTACATTGCCTCCTACATCGTAAACTTATGTCAAATCCCATGTTGCCTGAGTCTCATAATTTGTCGTGCTATTGCCCAAATAAAGTTCCACCAATCCTGAGTCAGCCCCTCTACAATTTGTCTCTTTCCCTCATGCCCGAACATCCTCAAAGTCCAATGAGGTCTTTGTTAGAAATCAATGAAGCCTTCAGTCTGATAATCAAGAGTCTCTAGTCCACGACCGATGAGTTATCGAAGACCTCTAGGTAGTGAAGTCGTACACTCATATTACACTCCTACCCGAGTTTTGAAGATTTTGAAGTTGTTGCTCAAGCTCTGAAGACCTCATATCCAACCATCAGGCCTTATCAAATTCTAGAAGATGGATACTCTACATGTATATCTTTTTGATTTCGAGATGTAGCTCCATTGTGTATTTCTCACGGCTACACTTTATATAGTTATATGACATGGATCTACAATATATTTGATTGGTAGCCCTGATTTTATTTCATCCTGAGAAAGGGTATGCCCACCTCGGTGAGACAATTATTATTTTGTAGAAGGCACCTCTCGATTTCTGTTCCCCGGGCTCACTTGTTTGGAACGTTGGTGAAGATTGTTAATGTATTTTGACCATCAGATGCTCTTCCGACCTCACACATTAGGGGGCATCTATTATAACCCTAATTTTCACCAGACATGCTTACCTGACATCAGACCATCTTAGATTCCTTCTTTGCCAAAACACTACTGAATAAATCTTCTTAAAAACCCCTTTTATAAAGGCCCATGCACCCTGCTCCATTACTGCACGCGTGTACACGCGAGATGACCCAAGATAGCCCATGTGTACCTACAAAAGAACGAAAAAAGGAAAGTTGTTGACGAAAAACACAACTTTGGGTAAGTTAACTAAACCTTTCGACCATGCATAGTCGGTCATTTGACCAAATACCTAGCTCCTTCTAACCTATAAACGAAGGGGTAGGGGTCCCATTTGAAAGGAGGTAAATCATAGTAAATAAACTATACCCGATTGAGAATTCCCTTTGTCCCAACCTTTAGCCATCCTTGTGCAAAGAGAAGTATAGAGAAAAGCAGTTGGAAGACAACGAAAGAAGATCCCAGGACCAGGATCGAGGAGAAGTAGCCGACTTTATCATTGTAAGGTATCATTGTGAAGTTAATAAAATAATTGCTTTTCCCATCCCACCATATGAGATTTTCATTATTTGGATATTGATTGGTCCATTGATTAAATCTCTAACCCATTAGTTCATAGATCAAATGCATGTGGAGTTCTTTGTTTGTCTTTTGTGAATGCAGGTTAGCATTGGGTGGAGAGTTGCAGTCAAAGAATGACCAAGAACAAAAGGGAATCGACATCAAACACGAAAAAATAAGGTACATCAACTTAATCTCTTGAGACTTGTATTTATATGATGCAGACCCCACCCCCCACCTCAGCAGGGTTCTGTGACCTCCTGGTCTATGGATCGTTCTTCTTCTGAACCAAAATAGCTCTTTGGGCTCCTGTTGGAACCCCTTGAACAAATCCACAGGTCCCTTTGTCCTCTGGCACAGGCCTTCAAAAAACCTATGCACGCACTCAACTTTCGACGCTCTTCTCTGTTCTGAACCAACACGCCTTTCATGTTTCAGGATTTCGGGACTCTTGCATCCAAGCTCTCCCAGGTTCCTTGTCCTTTCAACTGCCAATATCTGAAATGCCGAAAAGGGCTTAACAACTCTGGATCACCCCTTAGCCTCTGTCCACGTGACCACCACTCTGTGACCACGTTCTTAACAACAAATTGCTACTGGCTTTTCGTGATTAGGGGATTCACGATGCAAGTGTTCCCCCTATTCTCTGTCCTTCGAAATGCCAAAATCCAAAATAGGGCCTAACGACTCTTTATCTCCTCCCTGAAGTCACTTTTCATATGACCGGTCCTGTGACTTGGGGATATTCCTCTTAATGCTTTCGGGGTTTCACGATTTGGGATTTCGCAATTCTGGATGCAACGATTTTTGGTCCTTCAAACTCCCAGGTCCCGAAATGCCGAAATCTACCTGTGACCATGGTCCACTTTTGGGGATTTTGGAATTGGCGATTTCATGATTCTGACTGCAGACGGTTCTTGGTCCTTCAACCTCTCGGGTCCCGAAATGCCGAAATACTACCCCTTGAGAGAACCTTTTCAGGGTTTTCCCCAAGCCTTGACCACTCACCACGTGTCCCCTTGATGAACGGTCTTGATGCTTTCACAATTTCGTGAGATGGGACTTCTTGTCTCACTACTCCTTCTCCTCGAACTCTCGGTGTCTGAAACGCTGAAAAGGGCTTAGATCTTTGACACATGTCCTCCAAAATGGATGGCCCCAATGCTTTCGATACTTGACAAGTGTTATTCCCTCTGCTATTACAAGGATTAAACCCCTTGCACCTCCTTTTGGATCTGACGACTATCGGTCCTTGGTGCTAGATCTGATGACCCAGATCCTTTTTCCCATGCACTTCCCAGGGATTCAACCCTGTGCACGTATCCTTGGTCTAGCGGCTTTCAGGCCACCGCACTCTAGATCCAACGACTGGCGCGATTTCACAAACCAGGAGTTTGCGATGCAGCGACTCCAAAATCCCTTGCCACTCCAAACCCCGAACTCCAAAATAGTGAAATTCAAGGGCGAGATTTCAGGATTTTGCGAACCAGGAGTTTGCGATGCAGCGACCCCAAAATCCCTTGCCGCTCCAAACCCCGAACTACGAAATAGCAAAATTTGACACCTTAGAGTGTTGGAAGACACTTGACCTTAATCTCCTCGTTTCTTTGCAAGATCCAACGGTTCTCATAAATTCGACACTTCTTCCATGAAGTGTCTCCACTACCTGTTTCAGCTACTCTCCTGTGCGACCTCCCAGAGGTTAAACTCTGTGCACCTTTTCCTGATCCAACGATTGTCAGGTATTGGCGCTAGATCTGACGGTTCATATCTGTCTTCCTTGCATGCTCTCCTCCTGATATTTCTTGGCTTTTCTGACTTAGAATATTTTCTAAGTCTCGAAGGTCTCGACCTTCAACTCTTCCTATTGCGAGCCCGATTCCTTTGGGTCTCATCTGCGTTATAGAAACGCTATCTGTCCTGACCTTTGTCAACTCAGAAACCTCGAAAGGTTTTCTCTGTGCGCGTTCTTCTTGTGCTTTCTCTTATGATCTTATGGACTTAGAACAAGTCCACTCTCACACACTCCTAGTGCTACTGAGTATTTCACTAAATTCATATCTAAGAAGTTTTCTTGGAAATAAAACTCCCTATGCCCACCTACCATTCTTTTGCTCGATGCACACCTTGCAGAGCCTACAGAGTATTCAAAAACTCGGTGAGTGTCTTCTCTTCGACACTTCCCTTTCCTCAAAACCCAAAATAGAGTTCTTTGGTGCACTCTATGCACTCGCTCAATGCCCTCTTGGTAGAGCTTTACAGAACCTTCAGTAGTTCTATCTTCCCTGAACTCGAAATTGAGTTCCTTCCTACACACTCCTTGCACCTCTGCTGATGAAGGTTCAACGCTATCTCTCTTGAGATTTCCTGAGTTTACCTCACCTCTATCAACGCACACCTTGCAAACTATGTGTAATCCTCACACTTAGAAACTCCAATATGGGAAGAAATTGAAACTTGTGAAATACTTCACCAGTTATGCATTCACAACACGAAATGCATAAAAACATGCAAACACATACAAACAATTCATGGCAGGAAAAACTGCTCTTCTATTAATTCAAAAATGCCTATACAAGGTGTTTACAAAGGCTGGACTATAACAAGTCTCAACTCTCTCTCGAGACCTCTCTGCTTGAGAATTATCCTATTCTCCCTCTCCACTCTAATTTATTTTTTTACAAAATGAAGGCTCCCATGAGCTTATCCTCAACCACCGGCTCTGAGCTATGGCTATCACAGAGCGACTCCTATGGCTACATTACATAAATGGATGCCCAATCCTGACTACGTCCTGGGCTTGCTGTAGGTAACCATTAAAGGAAAACTCAACCACTACATGTACAAAGGCGTGGTCTGGCATTAAAAGCCTTACAACATTTATTGAAATTTCGAATTTCAAAATTGAGAGGGATGCGCCTCTCCCTTTCTCCATTAAATGTGTGCTAGATGCGTTGGCTAGCTGACACATTGCTAACATGTAGTGATGCCCCTGCATCATACTCCTCAGCTGGAAAAATCATGATCTCCTAATCATGAGCTCCTCTTCTCTAGTGTTGAAATCCACCTAGATCCCAAACTTTCCTATGGAGTTGTCCATCTGCTCCTTTGCTTTGTTGTTGCTGATGTTGCTGCTCTGCTGCTCTTGCATGCTCCCTTCAGCTCATATTTTCATTTCTGGCAGTCTCTACTGCTGAACTCAACATCAACCTTCTAATTTCTTCAATTACCTCGTCCAACTGCTCCAGTGGCTAGCTCTTTGTATGCATTCTTCTCTGCTGCACTTTTGTCTTCTCAATGCGTAGATCTTCTCGATCTCCCATGCTATCTTTATTTCCCTTTGTGGCACTGAGTGGCCACTCTGTTGTAGACTCTAGCTCTGCAGTCTCCTCACTGAACTGCTGCTCAACTTCTTCCTGTAGCAGTTCTATTGCTACCATTTCTCTTGCTGGCATACTTCAAACTTCTTCCAGGTTCTCCCCAGACTGGTATGTTCCACTGCCTGCTTCCAACTTAGCCTATTGGATGTGCAAACTTTGCACCATCACCCTCCTTTCCATGGCTTCCAATTCTTCACACAGGTCAGTAAAATCCATGTTGTCTACTTCCTCTTCTTCTTCTTCTTCTTCTGCAGCTTCCAGTACTATAGTGATTTCCTGTCCATCTTCCTGGCTGAAAATTTTGAGCCATTCTGTTGAATGCCCATCTTCTTCTTCTTGGAAAAATGTCAATGTCTACTCCATTTCTTCCTCCATGACAGTTTCTGCTGGTTGTCCTCCTACTGTTGATGCATCTACAACACATCCTCTGGCCTCAACTGGGCTATCTGCTAGGAATACTTGAATTCCCCCAATCATCATAATTCTCTTCTGATCCTCTCCTTTTAGCACTCCTTGCTGATCTGAACTCTCCTCTGAGTTCATGAGACTTTCAGACAGTCTCATCTCTTTCCCCTTTCCCACCTAGCAATTTGGGAATTTTCTGCTACCCACTTAGCAGTCTATGAGATCGTCTGATCCCATCTCATTTCCCACTTGGTAATCTGAAGTTTCACCACTGCTCCCCTGGTAGTATGCGAGACCTTCCACTGATCTCTTTCCATTGCCCACCTGACAACTTGAAAGTTCACCTCTTCCCACCTGGCAGTTTATGAGATACTCTGTTAATCTCATACCATTGCCCTCCTGGAAATATGAATTTCCATTGTTGTCATCCTGACAGTATATGAGATCCTCCAATGATCTCATTCCATTTCCCACCTGGCAAATTGAAAATTCATCTTTTCCCTTTTGGCAGTTTATGAGATCTGAAATTGATCCCTCTTCCTCATCACTGAGGGTTTCTCTAACTTTTGGCTCACAGATGAAAACTAACTCTGTGTCACTGAGGCTTTCATCATACCTCAGCCACTTCCTCAACTCTTGTTGCTATTTCCTGGCCAACAACTTTTCAACAGGCCATTTGGCTTTCCTGTTCAGAGGCCATTCGTACCTCCAGTGTACTTTTACCTCTTGCTACATATTCAATGTCAGTTGTTCTATTCTCGCTCTTATCTCAGTGAGTTCCTTGTCAATCTCTGCTTTATTCATCTGCTAGTGGTCTCCTCTTCCACCACGCTCATGGCCTTCAGTAGCCATTTCCATCTTTCACCCACCCTCCTGGAAAGCGTATGGATCACTCTATGTCTGAGAGCATCTCCATGTCCTTCTACAACTCACTTGGCTGTCTATTGACTGCTAAACACCTTGCAACAATATTCACAGAGCATCATTACTCTGTCTCCTCCTTCACCTACTGTCTCCTTCACCTAAATTCTACAGACAAAAATATCAGCTCTGATACCACATGATGTAGACCCCACCCCCCACCTCAGCAGGGTTCTGCGACCTCCCGGTCTTTGGATCGCTCTTCTTCTGAGCCAAAATATCTCTTCAGGCTTCTGTTGGAACCCCTTGAACAAATCCATAGGTCCCTTTGTCCTCTGGCACAATTCTTGAGAAAACCTATGCATGTGCTCAACTTACGGTGCTCTTCTCTGTTCTGAACCAACACGCCTTTCACGTTTCAGGATTTCGGGACTCCTGCATGTAAGCTCTCCTAGGCTCCTTGTCCTTCCAACTCCTGGTATCCGAAATGCCGAAAAGGGTTTAACAACTCTAGATCGCCCCTTAGCCTCCGTCCACATGAACACCACTTTGTGACCACGTGCTTAACGACAAAGTTCTACTAGCTTTTCGTGATTCAGGGAATCATGATGCAAGTGTTCCCCCTGTTCTCTTTCCTTCGAAATGTCGAAATCCTAAATAAGGCCTAACGACTCTTTAGCTCCTCCCTTAAGTCACTTTTCATACAACTGATCCTATGACCTAGGGATATTCCTCTGAATGCTTTCAGGGTTTCGCAATTTGGGATTTCGCGATTCTGGCTACAACAATGTTTGGTCCTTCAAACTCCTGGGTCTCGAAATGACGAAATCTACCCATGACCACGGTCCACTTTTCGGGATTTTGGAATTTGTGATTTCGTGATTCCAGCTGTAGATGGTTCTTGGTCCTTCAACCTCCAAGGTCTCGAAATGCTGAAATACTACCCCTTGAAAGAACCTTTTCGGGGTTTTCCCTGAACCTTGACCACTCATCATGTGTCCCCTTTATGAATGGTCCTGATGCTTGTTGATTAAGGTTGGTTGTCATTGATGTGAACCCTTGAAGAAAGATCCATAGCACAAAGTTTTGGGTAATGGACCCAATAGTGTTTGATATAAATATGACTCATTATTTTTTTGTCATGATTGATAAGAAGTAAATATGGATGAACTCCAAAGTGGTCCCCTTATGGTGAAAGCCCTCACGGAAAGACGCTTTGTGGAGTAAGAGAACCCATGCTTAATTATGGAATAATGAGATAAAGGAAAGTGAATTTGTCAGGGAAAATATCCCATATGGGTAGTTCTTGTCATTTGATTTCCATTGGTATGTGGAACGTCACATAATTCCTCACGGTTAGAGAGTTATGGCCATGAGAAGTTGGAGACCCCAGGGTTGGGTAATGGACCCAAGATTGTTTGATGGGTAACGGTATGAGT
>JZKD02S1717790.1:458095-469247 GCA_000966675.3 Picea glauca
GCATGGTTGATGCATGGTTCAAATTTATTGGTACAGGTTTACAGTGGTATATCTCACAGTGATAGTGTGACAGTGGTTCCATCATTCTACTTCTACTTCAGGGTGGCAGGACGGGAAAAGAACATGTGGTTGTAGCCACCTTCCGGTTGTAGCCAGAGAACTTTGGGGTTTGTAGACTCCCTCTGGTTGTAGCCAAAGATTTGGGGATTTGGAGCTTCCCTCAGGTTGTAGCCTGAGAAACTAGTGGGTTGGAGCCTCCTTCCAGTTGCAGCTGGAAAACAAAGGAAGTTGGTGCTTCCAATGAATGTAATTCTTTAAGACATATAAGAAAAAGAATTCCGTGGTTTTCTCTCGATTTGGGTTTCCATGTAAAACACTGGTGTACTGTGCATGTGTGTGATTGTTTATTTATTACTTCTCATTATTGGATAATAATTATACATTGATATAACATTTGAAGAAAAAGGATTAACATTACGTTATTACTGATTCACCCCCCTCTCAGTAATCCAACAATGCTTTCGCAATTTCGTGAGATGGGAATTCTTGTCTCACTACTCCTTCTCCTCGAACTCCTAGTGTCCGAAACGTTGAAAAGAGCTTAGATCTTTGACACCTGTCCTCCAAAATGGATGGCCCCGATGCTTTCAGGACTTGACGTGTCCTCTTCCCTCTGTTGTTACGAGGATTAAATCCCTTGCACCTCCTTCCAGATCCAACGATTATCATTCCTTAGTGCTAGATATGACGACCCATATCCTTTTTTCTATGCACTTCCCAGGGATTCAACCCTGTGCACATATCCTTGATCCAGTGCCTCTCAGGCCACCGCTCTCCAGATCCGACGACTGGCGCGATTTCAAAAAATGGGAGTTCGCGATGTAGCGACTCCAAAATCCCTTACCGCTCCAAACCTCAAACTTCGAAATAGCGAAATTCGAGTGTAAGATTTTAGGATTTTGCAAACCAAGAGTTCACAATGCAGCGACCCCAAAATCCCTTGCCGCTCCAAACCTCGAACTCTGAAATAGCGAAATTTGACGCCTTAGAGTGTTGGAAGACACTCGGCCTTAATCTCCTCACTACTCTGCAAGATCCAATGGTTCTCACAACTTTGTCACTTCTTCCACAAAGTTTCTCCACCATCTATTTTAGCTGCTCTCCTGCACGACCTCCCAGAGGTTAAACTCTATGCACCTTCTCCTGATCCAACAATTGTCGGGTATTGGCGCTAGATCTGACGGTTCAGATCTGTCTTCCTTGTGCGCTCTCCTTCTGAGATTTCTTGGATTTTTTGACTTAGAATATTTTCTAAGTCTCGAAGGTCTCGAAATTCAACTCTTCCTCTTGCAATCCCGTTTCCTTTGGGTCTCATCTGTGTTATAGAAACGTTGTCTTCCCTAAGCTTTGTCAACTCATAAACCTCGAAAGGTTTTCTCTGTGCATGTTCTGCTTGCCCTTTCTCTTATGAGATTATGGACTTAGAAAAAGTCCACTCTCGCACACTCCTGGTGCTACTGAGTATTTTGCTAAACTCATATCTGAAAAGTTTTCTTGGAAAGAAAACTCCCTACGCCCACCTGGTGTTCTTCTGCTCGATGCACACCTTACAGAGCCTACAGAGTATTCAACAAATCTATGAGTTTCTTCTCTTCAACACTTCCCTTTCCTCTTAACCCAAAATAGAGTTCTCTGGTGCACTCTATGCACTCTCTCAATGCCCTTTGGGAAGAGCTCTATAGAACCTTCAGTAGTTCTGTCTTCCCTAAAATCAAAACAAAGTTTCTTCCTATGCACTCCTTGCACCTCTGCTGATGAAGGTTCAACGCTATCCCTCTTGAGCTTTCCTGAGGTCACCTCACCTCTGTCAACGCACACCTTGCGGACTATGTGTACTCCTTGCACTCAGAAACTCCAAGACAGGAAGAAATTGAAACTTATGAAATAATTCACCAGTTATGAATTCACAACATGAAATGCATAAAAACATACAAACACATACAAACAATTCATGGCAGGAAAAAATGCTCTTCTATTAATTCAAAAATGCCTATACAAGGTGTTTACAAAAGCTGGACTGTAACAAGTCTCATCTCTCTCTCGAGACATCTCTGCTTGAGAATTCTCCTATTCCCCCTCTCCACTCTAATTTCTTTTTTTACAAAATGAGGGATCCCATGAGCTTATCCTCAACCACCATCTCTGAGCAATCGCTATCACAGAGCGGCTCCTATAGCTACATTACATAAATGGATTCCCAGTCCTGACTACGTCCTGGGCTTGCTGCAGGTAACCATTAAAGGAAAACTCAACCACTACCTGTACAAAGGCGTGGTCTAGCATTAAAAGCCTTACAACATTTATTAAAATTTTGAATTTCAAAATTGAGAGGGTTGCGCCTCCCCCTTTCTCTATTAAATGCGTGCTGGATGTGCTGGCTGGCTGGCACGCTGCTGATGTGGAGTGATGCTCTTACATCATTATATATGAGTAATGTGGGTTTAGGCATGGGATGATTGTAAAAAGTAATAATATTTAGGTCATTTCTGCATGCATGATGAAACCCTTAGTGCTAGTTCGTAGGAGGGATTTCCCACCCACAACACTTTTCCCTTATGAAGGAAGACAAAAGACGAGGAAATGAAACGCTTCAATTTTTCATTTGTAACTGACAAGTCTCTAGAACGATTGGAATTCGAAATGTTAGAAGTTTGTTTAAATGTACATTTTGAAAAGAGAACCAGGGGGGGGATTTTTCTTTTTGTGGCCAACTGTAATAGATGATTTCCAGTGCCAAAATTAATGAAAAAGAAATTCAAAGACTTAGAATTCCGTGAAGACTGAGTTATGTGTCATTCTCTGTTATCTCATGTCCATTTTAATTTCTCATATATATATTTGATGAATGCTTAGCTGTAATTTAGTGTAACTTCTACTGTGGTGATCAACTGTCTAGTCTTCTAAACATTTGCAGTTTTTCCTCTGTATCGGCTATCAGTAGGTACAAGACCTGTGAATTACTTAGATCTCTATATTTTATGCTTTGTCAAAGTGTTTTCTTGTCTATTTTCTTCTTCTGTTACAGGGTGAGATTCTCCCTCGATTGGAGCCTTGCATTGTTGACAGCTTAATGTTTTCTTACATTTCATGCATGAATTTTCAAAGTTAACTCAGTTACAGGAAAAGGCCTTTGGCTTTGTTATACTATTAATTCAGATCTGAGAAATCTTTCTTCTATAATCTAAAATTGAAATAGCATTTTAAAACATCAACCCCCTTTAAAGCTCTTTTTCTCCATGAATGTACCTGTTGTAAGACAACCCAACATTGAACTTGGCCTATCGGATCAACCCAGCATCGCCTTGAATCTCTTTGATACTACACTTAAGACTGCCATCACCCAGGTAGAGCTCGAACATTCATGGGATGCCATTGAATGGGATATCAGCATCCAAGAACATTTGGAAGCTAGACAAAGACAACTCAGAAATCAACCATAACTTCCTTCCCTGAAGTTTGTTCTTTCCCTTTTTATCACTCACTCACTTTGGGATGCCTAGGATCTATACTTTATAGCCTTAAGTATAGACTATAGAACAACATATTTTTGGCACCATTGCTGGGGACTAAGAATCGTAGTCACTTTCCCCTGAGAGAACGACATTTCCAAGTTTTGTTTTCTGATAGTGAACAAAGAGAGAACACCTTGTTAAGGCTAAACCTTTATCATTCACTTGGAGACTCCACTTTTAAGTAATATGGCATCCATTCGAAGGAACACTAGACAAAACCCAGATGCTAAACAGACCATGCCAGTTTCCTACCCTGAAAAAATACTAAAACCAAGGGGTCTTTTCAAACAAAACATTGTTGTTTACCAACCCAAGTCTACTCATTCCAAAGCTAATATCCCTCTTGAACCTTCATCCTTGGGAGAAATTTTTCTCGGAAAAACATCAGATAGTACTATTGAAGCCAAGACTTTAAACCCTGAGCTAATCCTACCTGAGAACAAGACCGAAACCTCTCCGACTACCTCTTATGTTAGTAGGGGTGAGACATCTGCCATAAAGCTCATCCCTATTAATATCCCATTGAATTTTAATGCAAACCTCTCTGTCACTCAAGGCCTTGAAGAAGGCACCACACACTCGAATTAGACACTGGTGGGTTCTCCCATTTACATATCCTGCAAATCAGAGGAACCGAGTCCCCGTGTACCCTCTCTCCCTTTCCTAAATTTCACCTCCCTTGATAAAAAGTTCCCTGAATTCTTCCCCCTCCACCTCGGGGAAGCTAGAGAGTCACTCTACATCTTCGCAAACCCTCTTTATAACGCACCAATTTCCTCTCCTAGGTTATCCATGGCCGCCACCAGAGGAGGAGCAGGGGGAGCAGGAGGTCAAGGCCAACAACCGCTCCCCAGGGTTTTCACCAAGGTAGCCTCTAGATACGCCCCCTTGATCCTTCCAGTACCCCTCCATGATTTACCAGAAAACTATATGAAAAACTTGCCCAAGTTCACAGGAGAAGGAGATCTAACCACTACCGAGCACATTAACTTCTTCGATCAATTCACTAATATTCTAGGTCTCGAACATGAGGATGTGTATTCCCATTTGTTTTTCCAAACTTTCGAAGGACAGGTAAGAACTTGGTTTCAGAGCCTGCCTCTAGGTTCAATATTATCCTACGATGATTTAGAAGACCTATTTCTTAGGCAATGTGGAGAAAGAAAGGATCATTTATACTATTTGACCGAGTTCCGGTCTTTAAAGAAAAAGGGATCAGAAACTGTTATGGAATTTATCTAGAGATTTAACAAGTTGTACAATAAGATCCTTATTGAAGTTAAACCGTCCCAACCCACAACCAAAGTAACTTTCGCAGGAGCTTTCGAACCCGATTTCTCTCTACTGTTAAGAGAAAGGAGAGGGGACGACTTAACCCGAATGCAACATGACTCTATGGAAATTGAGTCAAACATGATGGCTTTGGGTAAATTAAAAATGAAACGAGAAACGAGAAACAAGGAAACCAAAATTTTTAGAGAACAAGCGGGTCCCTCTAAATCTAGAAGGTCCTCAGATGAAAAAATGGATGACATGGATAGTTTAATAAAAGAGATATCAAACAAAATCTCAATAATGGAGCTAGACCAATCCAAAGATGATCAATTCGTTAAGATATAATTTAGGAGAAACCCCAATCCTCAGATTCAACAAAGATAGATTAAAAATGAAGATCAAAAAATTTAAACACCTCTAAAAAATGAAAATTTTATTGGAGGAAATGATATGCAAGAGTTTGAGGATTTGGAAGAAGACGTAAAAAATTTAGGCAATGACTGTATACAACCTCATTTAACGAAATAAGATTATGATAAGTCTCTAAACACTAAAAAATCATCGGGTGAAGATAATAACCTAAACAACGCTGATGATCCCACTTATCAAGGAATGGTCAACACCATAATGGCTGAACTCCAACATAAGTACAATCTGAGGCCTAAAAACAAACCTGTGTCGACTGCTCAACCCAAGAAAATTTTGCCTAGAGGTGAAACATGCAAGCCCGCCCTGAACGAGACTGAGATCCAAGCGAGAATAACCAATATAGTTGAAACACAAACACCAGGAACCACAAGGATAGAAAATAAAACAGTGCAAACAAATAGGTTGGAAAAGAGGGAGTTCGATGTTTCGGCCAAAGAAACATATAGAGTTGTGGGAGGTTTTAGCCTAGAAAAAGAGATAAGTAAGATCAAAATACCGATACCTTTATTCGAGTTGGCTAAGAACCCTACGTACCGAAAACAAATAACCAAAATGATAAATTTTGCATATTTAGAGAGTCAGTATGACGTAATAAATTTGGAAGGTGATAAGCCTAACATCACTTTTGGTCCACATTTCGAAGGTGCCCGGGACACCGTTGCCCCCTTCTACATCACTTTGAATGTGCACGATCCACTGTTTCATAATTGCATGTTGGACTCTGGATCCTCTCATAATGTGATGCCTAAATCTATCATGGATATATTGGGCCTCAAAATCACTAGACCCTATGGAGATCTTTACTCTCTCGATTCAAGGAGAGTTAAGTGCATGGGCATGATCAAATATTTAGTAGTCACTCTCGCCCAGATTCCGGTGAAAAATGTCCTAATGGATGTAGTTATATATGATATACCCTCGAAGTATGGTTCTCTCTTATATAGATCTTGGGGAGCCGAGCTTGATGGATCCCTTCATCTGGACATGACCTATTCCACGATCCCTGTTTTTGGCGGGCAGTTCACTCGGTTATACAGGGAAACATGGTTGGCGTATACAGTAAGTGATCCTCAGAATCCTAACAATTACCCCGTTTATGTCACTGATAAAGACCTGGGAAATTGTATTTTATATTTTGATGATAGTGAAAACAATTGTACTGAAGAAAGTTATATAGATGAAATCAAAACTAAAAAGACAGATAAAAATGTGTATAGAAATGGAACTTAGAAAATATTTTTTGATGGTGCTTCGTCATGTGAAGGAGCAGGTGCAGGAGTGCTTTTCGTAGTGCCTAAAAATGAATTCGTCATCCCCTTCTCTTACAGGATACAATTAGACATAGACTACACAAACAATGTATGTGAATATGAAGCTCTAGTCTTGGGACTGGAGGTTTCCAAGAAGCTAAACATAAAGAACCTATAAGTCTATGGAGATGTAAAACTAATTGTGAAGTAGGTAAATCGACAGTACTAGGCCAAGAACCCGAGACTAAGGTCCTATAAAAATTATTACTGGGATTTAATGGAAAATTTATTTTCATCAGTAAAGGTTCATTTCATCCCACGAGCGGAAAACCTGCAAGCCGATTCACTGGCCAAAGGAGCTTCGACTTTCGCACCCCCTATCACGTTCAAATTAAAATACCACATAGAGGTTAGGCACAGACCATCCATACCAAACAAAATACAACACTGGTAGGTATTCGAAGACGATGAACAGATCAGAGAGTTATTGGAAATGGTGGATGATTTCACCGAAACTCACATTGACTAGGAAAACCAAAATGACCATACCTGGATTATGCAAGAAGGGGAGGAGCCTCAAGAGTTCCGAGAAAAAAACGTAAATCATCGCATGGTAGTGTTAAAAAGTAATCAAATCCCTGAGGGCCTGATACCTCTGGAAAGGTTGTTTGATCAAAATGACATGCCTCTGAGGTCTACCTTGTATCCCCAACCAAAGGAGTTCGAAGACTGTGACGTGGGCACTGCTAAAGAACCTAGGATAGTGAAACTATCAAAGTACCTTCCTCCTGAGATAAAGAGCAAGTATACAAACTTACTTGCATGGACTTATGATGAGCTCAAAACCTATGACACCTCTGTGATTGAGAAAAAGATACCTTTGAAACCTAGTGTTAAACCCTTCAAACAGACGCTTAGACAAATCAACCCCATTTTACTGCCCGTAGTCGAAAAAGAAGTGAAAAAGGTTTTAGACGCAAAAATAATTGTACCTCTCAGGTACTCTAATTAGGTGGCAAAACTAGTCTCGGTTAGGAAGAAGAGTGGGGAGATCAAACTGTGTGTAGACTTTAGAAATCTAAATAAGTCCTCTCTCAAAGACAATTTTCCTCTACCCAAAATGGATCACGTTTTGGAAAAAGCAGTTTGGGAAAATAGGATGTCGATGATCGATGGGTTTTTCGGTTACAATCAAATTGCTGTCAATGAGCATGATAAATAAAAAACAGCTTTCACCACCCCTTGGGGCACATTTATGTATGAAAAAATGCCTTTTGGTTTGATGAATGTAGGTGCTACCTTCCAGCACGCTATGGATATCGCTTTCGTCAGTGAAAGAGATAAATTCTTGGTTATCTACCTTGACGATCTAACTATCTTTTCTAAATCCGATGAAGACCATCTGATACATCTGAAGCAAACGTTCGAGAAATGCCGAAATTTTGGTTTTTCCTTAAACCCCAAGAATTATCACTTTGCGATGCAAGAAGGTAAACTGTTAGTCCACATTGTGTCTCGAGATGGAATTAAAATTGACCCTAAAAGGGTAGAAGCTATAGACACCATAAATATTCCTAGAAATGTAAAAGAGATTAGTCATTTTTAGGAAAAATATTTTTTTTGAGAAGATTTATCCCAAACTTTGCTGAAATCATGAAATTGATCGCAAATATTCTAAAGAAGAAGAGCAAAGTGAAATGGATGGAAGAAGCTAAAGTGTCATTTTCATGTATCAAGAAAGTTATTAGCGAAGCATCTGTACTGGCAAGCCCTGATTATCTAAAATATTTCCTGATTTTCTCATTCGCCTCTGAACACACAGTGGTGATAGTACTCTTCCAGAAGAATGAAGAAGGTTTCGAGAAACCAATAGGTTTTTTTAGTAAAAGTCTTAGAGACGTGGAATTGAGATATGATATAATGGAAAAACAAGTGTATGCTATGGTGAAGGCATTGAAGGATTTTAGAACCTACATGATATACTCCAAGGTAATTTCATACGTGCCCACAAATTCTGTAAAAGATATATTGGTTCAGCCCGACAGCGATGGGAAGAGGGGTCGGTGGCTTGCTAAAATTCAAGAATTCGATCTAGAGGTGAAAACGATAAAACTAGTAAAAGGACAGGGTTTAGCTAAGCTCTTAGCTGAATCAAATTTCAAATCACTTAGAATGAATAACCTGCAGGGATATGAAGGATGTGGGGATGTAAATGAGCTCTATGACCAAATAGCTACAACAAGAATCAAAGAAAAGTTTGCCTTAGCGGACTGGTATAAAGATATAGTGTCCTACCATCTGACCCTGAAATGTCCTAGCGATCTGTCTCCAACTAAATCTAGTACATTGAAGCTGCATGTGGTGAAGTACTGTATATCTGAAATCCAATTGTACTAGAAGGAACCATTAGGCTTCCTACTAGTTTGTTTAGTAGAATCAGAAACAGAGGGGGTCATAAACGAATTTCACGAAGGAGTATGCGGTGGGCATCATGCCTAGAGGGAAACAACTTATAAAATCCAGAGGGCAGGATATTATTGACCTAAACTATTCTCAGATGTCAATGCCAAAGTCAGAGCCTATAACCCTTGCTAGTTGTTCGCAAGAAAACAGAAGCTTCCAGCACTACCTCTGGTTCCTGTCAAAACCAAAGCTTTGTTTCAACAATGGGGGTTATATTTTATAGGCGAAATCAACCCGCATTCCAGCACTCAACACAAATGGATCCTCACTGCTATAGATTAATTCACCAAATGGGTGGAGGCTATTTCAACTAGAAAGGTGATTGATTCAGCGGTAATATATTTCCTGGAAGAGAATATACTGTCCAGATTCGACTGTCCCCGAAAGATAATCACGAACAATGCCCAGGCATTCAAGTCTATGGAAATGGTTAGTTTCTTCCAAAAATACAACATCATATTGGGCCACTCCACTACATATTAACCTCAAGGAAATGGGTTATCCGAATCGTCAAATAAAATTTTAATTACCATAATTAAGAAAGTGTTGAGCGAAAACAAAAAATCTTAGCATGTGCATCTCAAGTACACTTTGTGGGAAAATCGGATAGGTACAAATAAATCTATTGGTACTTCACCTTTCCAAATGGTATATGGGACTGACGTGGTATTCCCTATAAATCTAGTGCTTCCTATAATGAAGCTCTGGAAAGAGGAGAAAGAAGAACCAAACCATGTCATAAGGAGAATAAATCAGCTGATTGAAGTTCAACAGCACAGGACTGAAGTGGACGAAAGGCTGCAGAAATACCAAGACAACATGAAAGCGTTGTTTGATCATAAGGCCAAAAATAGAGAGTTCCTCCCTGGAAATTTGGTTTTGAAATGGGATGCTAGGAGGGAAGACTCGAAAAAACATGGTAAATTTGATCATATCTGGTATGGACTGTTCAAAGTCTCAGCTTTTGAAGGGAAGAATTCATTTCTGTTACAGAATTTGGAAAGTAAAATCCTCAATGCCCCTATCAATGGGCGTTATTTAAAGCACTATATGCAATAAATGAGTTCCAAATCTCCATTGTATATACTAGTTTGTGTTTTATGTTTTTATAACTTTTCGGTAAGTTCACTTTCATCACAAATAAAACTAGTTTAGTGATTTCCTAGAAGTAGAGATATGAAATTTTTCAACACATCGAATCCCATAAATTTTGAAGACCTGATACTCTTCATGTTGTTTCTTACAGGATTCCGGCTTACAGCCCAAACAACAAAAGGAGAGTATCAGGAAATTGACTCACCCGAAACAGGTGACAAAATGAATAATAATAATAATAATAATAATTTTTTAAGAAGAGGACAGAATGGTGAGGCAAAGGTATGAATTTCCGAAGTATATGGGTTTCAAACAAATATCACTTAAACTTAGAAATGGTCTCACGAGTATGATATATTCACCTGGAATTTCATTAAAATAACAACGTTTTACTGTGGATTCTAAAAAGGCTCACCCGGATAAGATAAAAAATAATCAAAACAAACAGAGAAAGTAAAGCGTATCCAAAAAAAATTCCAAGAGTCAGGATTGCGTGTTAACATCTGGGTTTTTCTAAATCCAAAGCCTTCTCTATTTTCCTTTTTCCATCCTTGGTCTCCTCTCCTTAAGCTCTGACACCTTCCCATTCCCTCCACAGAGGAAGAAGAAGTTATGCTTTAGCTTTAGAAACTGGCGAACGAATCTTAGAAAATAAGTTAGCCTTCATGATTCCTTGGTCTCTTACTGAACAAAGTTATGCGTAGGTTGATCCTAACTCTCTTAGGTCTTTTAACAAGTTTCAAATGATTAAGTCTTTATCAAAGGAAGGACCCTGGAAATAAATTCTCCCATAATTTCCTTCAGACTAGGATGTTTTGAAGGTCAAGAGAAAGTTGGTCCAGAGTAGTTAAAGCAAGTTGGCAGGCCTCTATTGCGAATATTACACAGATATCACCCCTGGTATACTTTATACCAATTTATTTCCCCCACTTCATATTCCAAAAGTAAAATATAAGATAGATGGTGAAAGGAAATTCATAATTGATTGCCCCCATCTAGTCCAAAGAGATGATGAAAGGAAATTCATAAAATGATTTCCCTCATCTCAACATTTAAATGCAAAATCAC
>JZKD02S1717790.1:469297-484577 GCA_000966675.3 Picea glauca
TCATATTCCAAAAGTAAAATATAAGATAGATGGTGAAAGGAAATTCATAATTGATTGCCCCCATCTAGTCCAAAGAGATGATGAAAGGAAATTCATAAAATGATTGCCCTCATCTAAGAATTTAAATGCAAAATTATAGTTTGGAGTGGTGAAAGGAAATTCAATAAAGGGAACCAAATAAATTCACTGAGGTACTAAACAGGCTCCCTGGCAGTGAAGCAATATCTAAGATATCTGTAAGGCTGTCATACATAAATTATACTATGCTCTGGTAATTAGCTTTTTCAAAACTGGATCCACAACCCAAGTTCATGCAGGTCTCCTTGATTTAAAGCATGGAATTTACTTCGTTTTGATGTAAGCTAAAACTTACAGGACCTGTTGAATTTCCTAAGATTGTTTGGACCATCTTAAGAAGACCTGAATTCAGTCTCGAGAAAGGGAAATTTGCCGAATGGACTGCAGTTGAGTTTAGAAAGCGTGTCAAGTTTTGAAACTTTTTCGTAAATAAAGTTGAAACCTCAAAGTTCCCTCTATATCCTCTTTCCAAACAAGTTTCACAGAAGCAAACTAATGACTCCATTTACCCAATACAAGAACTTGGTCTACTTTCCTTCTTGTCTTGCAAGGAGACGAGATCCCTAGTTGGAGCCTATGTTGGAGCCGCCCTTCTTTAAATAGGTCAAACGTTATACTTAATACCAAAAAGATGGATTTCAGGACTTCGTTTATTTCATGATTCTACCCACTAAATTCGCAGTATCCTGACATGCGAAATGGATAAAAAAAATTTAGTTGTAATCACCATTACTAAATGACTAAGCAGGGATTATCATCTTTTATTACCTCGTACTCTTGCTCTCAGGAGTTACACGTTGAACACTTCTCAAACCTCTGAAATGTGAAGTCACAAAGTTGTTTTTAAGTTACCTAGGTTAATATCCAAAGTAATTCACTTTAAACCTTAATTAATCATTATCGTGATTTTGCGACTCGACGATTGCTTCCCCAAAAGGAAGCACTCCGATCCACGGAATCACAATATTCATTAATTAAGCGTGGATTAATTAAAGGCTTAGTTCAAATCATAGACAATCAACTAAATCGCACCATCGCGATTTCAGTTTTTTAGGGTTCAAAGACTAGGAGCGAAATCATCTGATACAAAGAATGTCGAAAAAGGGATTAGAGACTAAAGCACACTTAATTAAAAGAACTAAACTAGATTAATTAACGCCTTAAGAAACCATTAACACACACAGTTTACGGATGAAGTTTTCAATGTTTTTGCGTTTTTCCATGTCACGAATCGTCAAGCATTTATGGCATTTATTTGAATTTCAGTGAGGTGATGGATAGTAAGATCTCATTTTACTTATAAATCTTTCTATTAAACGATTTGACCATTCTGTCAACAAGGACTCACATGGGCTCAAATTATCAAGACAAAGGGGTTTCTTTCATTTTTCTAGTTTTCATTTATATTGCGCGCAGAGCCATTTCACCAGGATAAGTTCTGTCTGTGTTTTCAATCTTTCCGAGAGGGGATCTAGTTGCAAGGTTCTCTATCATGGATCCACGAAAAGTGCCCAAGGCAGCTACCAAGAGTTCAGGTCAAGGTTCAGATGTTGCTTCTCATACCTCTCCCCGAAGTATTAATTCTGTTAGAATATGGACGTACGTTTCCAACGTTCTGCAATCTAAGTTGATAGGCTATTCAGATGATTCTAGTGGTAATGAGAAGGATGACTTGTCCACCAAATAAAAAATCGTCGCTCAAGAAGAGATGCACAAAATAGAGACAAGGCCATGGCTTCTTCCCTATTATGATATGATCAGATGGGCATTGGACCATGTGGACATCCTGACTAGGACAATTATCAATGAACAGAGGGTGGCAATTGGGACTTTTAGTCCGAAGCATTTACAGGCAATGTATAAATTGTCACCCACATCGAACCTTACTCACAATGCCAAATTCCTATAGGTTTTCAAGAAGAAGGAATGTGAGCAATATGGAAAACATTTATCCGATCTGATCAAAGATTGGGTTTCGCACCCCGCAAAATTCAGGGCTGATACTAACGGTCAATCCCCTCCTTAGAGTCGCAATTCAAGTATATAGCGATGATGGCCTGTAGGATGTATGGGAAGGAGGACACTACTCACTTTTTCCTCCCATGGGTACCGCTTATTCATACAGTTGCTAAGGGTTTCTCTTTCAACTGGGCCAAATTGTTGTCTGATAGTCTGACCAGTCGAATTACCGAATACCGAGTGCAGAGGGAGAGTAGGAAAGCGACTTCGTTATTTATGTCTGCTTACATCATGGACACTATTTGCTTCATGACACTTTTCCCACTAATGACTTGGATCTGGGCTCCATCTAATACAGAGCCTATTAATGTCTAGCACTGGAAACTTTGGGAGGATAAAGCCAAAGAATTCATCTATGAGATATTCAACTGGGTAATGGTACAAGTGCATATCTCCATCTTCGGCCATCCGCCTCGCAGGATTTCGGATAACATCACAGCCAACCTGAGTAGCGTGGAATATTGGTATATAGAAGCATAATTTTCATACATCAGGTTCTTTGGCACCTATGTTCCCCCATACACTCTACCTCTATTCTTGCCAGTTAAGATATTGTGTCGTGAGATCACCAGACAAACCGTGCTCGATAGGATAAGAAAAGAGCTCAAAGGAGTATCGAGAAAGGTATGGCCACCCTTTCCCATTCACATTGGTGCATATTCCTTATTAGATTTTGGCCATGCTAGAGCCGAGGCTACAGATTTAGAAGAAATGAAATTGGCGGACATTGAGTTTAAGAAGCATGACCCTAATAAGGTTGTGAGTAATCACCTGGCGAGTTGTGGCCTGAAGAAATAAAAACACTAGGATTTGAATCATGATGAAATCTTATGGGGTCCGAGGTCCTACTATGAAGTCCTATGTCGGATTCAAGTCCTGCCGCCCGGAGATATGGCCGATTTCCTTAAATTCCAGGAGCACCGACGGAGTTGTCTCCCCCAGGTTTTACAGGGAAAAACCCCAAAGCTTCTAATTACACAAAAAATGGAAGCCAAAGGCTCAAAGGACTCGAGTCTTGATAAGGAGGAGAACCAAGAGAAAAGAGGGGAGGTTGGGACCTCAGAACGAGGATCCAAAATCCTCGATCAACAGGAAGGTAACCTAGAAAAGGGTACATCGGGAAAGCAGGTCCAAAGTCAAGCAGAGATAGCCTGAGAAGGGGTGGGTGACTCACTATCTCTCATATCAAGTAAGCTAGCCATGGATTCTATCCCAAAACAATCATTTAAAGAAATCAGTAGTCCCATTGCTTCTATCACACCCTTACAGATCACAAAGGGGAACCCCGATGCAGGATGTATTTTCAATGAAGAACTAATGCCCATTTCTGTAGAAGAGCTACCTCCTAATGAATTTTTCTTCGATAAGAAAAGGAAGGTTGTGGTGAAGCAAGAATCGTATCAAAAAGCGTGAACATTGGATAAAAAATTTAAAATCCTGATAGAAGGAAAGGCCGTAGAAGAGGAAGAATTCGCCGACAAGATAGCAGGAACAGTGGGTGCTTATGCTACAACAAACCAGTATTCAGTTGGAACTTTGAAGGCACAGTTGAAATGAAAGAACCTCTTGATCATTAAGTTGGAAGCTAAGGTGGCTACGACAGAAAAAAATGCTATGGATGAGGTGTGAAAAAGCCTCGAGCAAGCCAAAATAGCCAATATGCAGGAGATAGATAAACTTAGATCCGACCTTGAGCAGATGCGCCAGTCAATGCAAATAAACCAAACACGGGTAAGCCGGTAGGAGCAACAAATAATACAGTTACATTTGAAATTGGATGTTTCTGAAAACCAGGTCTTAGACATAAATATATTCCAATCCCAAGCCACTGAAATCCGACAGAAGGTATTAGCATCTCAACATGACTTACTTGCTAAAGTGGGAACCATTGAAAATCACTTTCAGACGATAGATCAAGTGCTAGAAGATATCTCTTTGAGAGAAAGAGAATTTGGGGTAGCTTGGGTTGCTTTCCAGGAGGCTGTTATAGCCACATCAAAGTAGAGATGGTCAGTAGATACAAATTATCCATCGCAGATCAAACCAGAGGGAATATCTTACTGAAGGTGTGGGAGCAGAATATATCAGAGAGCAGAGGAAGAGATAAAGAGGTGAGGAATTCTTGTGAAGAAACATTCACCTTGATAAATAAAATTTTGTTAGACCTTGATAAGGAAGGTAGTGGTGGGATGCTGGGCAAAATCAATATAGCTAAACACCTGCTAGATATCAAGGAAAATGTGGAAAAGGAGCAAGCTGAAATATCCCAAATAAGTTAGGTTTATATGGTCCAAGTGGAAAAATGGCTAGTAAAGCCAAGTTTACAATTATGGTCTATCATCATGGAAGACCGACAAGTGGTAAAAATATTGCCACAGTTGGCAAAGAATTGTTACACCTTTGAGGCAAACAACCAAGCAGATCCTTCCAGGTTGTTAGCCTAGTTGATTGAAAGGTGCATCAATTTCATTGAGCAGGTGAAAGGGAAGGCTTCTGGTGTTAAATGATGATAGATGTCACTCCGTTCTATTTCTGGAGCTAGAGGAGAAAGTAAAGGAAGGTGCTCTACCCTTATGAAGGAAGACAAAAGATGAGGAAATGAAACGCTTCAATTTTTCATTTGTAACTGACAAGTTTCTAGAACAATTTGAATTCAAAATGTTTAGAAGTTTGTTTAAATGTACATTTTGAAAAGAGAACCAGGGGGGGGATTTTTC
The DNA here is from genome assembly GCA_000966675.3 of Picea glauca. NCBI lineage: Eukaryota > Viridiplantae > Streptophyta > Pinopsida > Pinales > Pinaceae > Picea > Picea glauca. Next base: position 474,112 of record JZKD02S1717790.1, read on the forward strand.
ATTTTGGGGCCAACTGTAATAGATGATTTCCTGTGCCAAAATTAATGAAAAATAAATTCAAAGACTCTGAATTCCATGAAGACTGAGTTATGTGTTATTCTCTGTTATCTCATGTCCATTTTCATTTCTCATATATATCTTTGATGAATGCTTAGCTGCAATTTAGTGCAACTTCTACTGTGGTGATCAACTGTCTAGTCTTCTAAACATTTGCAGTTTTTCCTCTATATCGACTATTAGTAGGTACAAGACCTGTGAATTACTTAGATCTCTATATTTTATGCTTTGTCAAAGTGTTTTCTTGTCTATTTTCTACTTCTGTTACAGGGTGAGATTCTTCCTCAATTGGAGCCTTGCATTTTTGACATCTTAATGTTTTCTTACATTTCATGCATGATTTTTCAAAGTTAACTCAGTTATGGGAAAAGGCCTTTGGCTTTGTTATACTATTAATTCAGATTTGAGAAATCTTTCTTTTACAATCTAAAATTGAAATAGCATTTTAAAATATCAACCCCCTTTAAATCTCTGTTTCTCCATGACTGTACCCATTGTAAGAGAACCCAACATTGAAATCGACCTATCAGATCAAACCAACATCGCTTTGAATCTCTTTGATACTACACTTAAGACTGCCATCACCTGGGCAGAGCTCGAACGTTCATGGGCAGCCATTGAATGGGATATCAGCATCCAAGAACATTTGGAAGCTAGACAAAGACAACTAAAAAATCAGCCATACCTTCCTTCCCTGAAGTTTGTTCTTTCCCTTTTTATCACTCACTCACTTTGGGATGCCTAGGCTCTATACTTTATAGCCTTAAGAACAGACTCTGGAACAAAAGGCCCCAAGGCACTAGGGAAGTAGGTATCTCATTTTGATTTCTTTCATTTTCATATTTATTTCTCATATTAGTTTAGATTCATTTTATTTTCATTTTTCTCTACTTTCATATTGATTTCATGCTTAGTTTAGAAATTTTTGAAAAAAATGTCAAAATTTTTATTTTCTAGATTACCTTTTCCTTTTGGATTATATATATATATATGGATAAAGGGTGATAGCACCACCCTAGATGCTCTGATACCTTTTTCTGAGTTTTGGAAGGAACAAACTGACCAGGAGATGTTGCAGTTCTCATGCACTCTATGACAAGAACATGTCCCCAAGTAGGAGCCATGTGTTCTCCCCATTTTTTGGATAACTAAGGAGATTATGTCTCAAGGATCTCAATTATAAGATATGGAGTGTCGAGAGACCACATGACTAGAAATATCCTTTTTCACAGATGGAGATCCTTCTCACCACCATAGAGGTCGTAGATTTTCGGATGGCATCCACCACACCAGCTGGCTTCCGGAAGGCAATGGGTCTTGCTACATGAGGTACAAGTCAGTGTTGGCATGTTTTACAGGCAGTGTATTCTTGTCATTTATGGAAAGTACAACAACGACGATGGTTTTAAGTACAGGAAGAATGTGCCAGGCGAGCACCAGAAGTATTTTGGGAAGATGCAGCAGAGCAAGCTCGATAAGATCAGAAGAGATAGTACAGAGTATGCGTATTTGTCATTGATGGAAAATATCATGACCAACAACACAGGGATAATGGCATGGCAATGGAAATTTCAACAAGTGATCGTTGGATCCCATTCAGAAGTGTAAACTCCAGGAGTCAAGGAAGCAACTCACGGCAAAAAATCGCGAAATGCAAAACCACGACTTAATCTCCATTTCGGAGTTTCAGATATCTGGAGTTGGAGGTGTCAACGAAACTCACAACAAGAATGATGAAATTATGAAATGTGAAACCATGACGTTTCAGATTTTTGGATACTGAGAGTTGGAGGAGTCAAGGAAGCAACTCACGACAGGAACTCACGATATGCAAAATCACAAAAAGATCTGGACCGTCGAATCATCAATATTGTGGATCGTTGATCTCACTCCATTTCGGAGTTTTGGATACCGGGAGTTGGAGGAGTCAAGAAACGAGACTATTCATCACAGGAGTCCCGAAGTTGCGAAATTAAAAACATCGAAATCTCGAAACAGGCACATCAACAAAGACTCCATTTCGGAGTTTCGCAGACCGGGAAATCAAAGATCAAAGGAACTTTAACCTTTGAATTAGCGAATCCCAAAATCCTGAAACAGGCACATCAATAAACCACGTCAGCAAACCACATCAACTAAGGACATGTGGCAAAATCAGGCAATGACAAGTGTCAATTTGATTCAACATTTCAGGTACATGTAAGTCACGAATAAGAGAGACACGTGGAAGCTATTCGGCACGTGTCAATCCATGTGTGACATCAGCAGGTTTATGTCACATCGGAAGTTTCTATTTCAAGGTTTTACAAAGAAAGAAGAAACTCCACCATCATGAAGTCTCAAACTCTGAAATGTCTAAAGGGACTATTGTGAGTCTCAAAAACCCGAAAGGCAAAACTCCAAAATCCCGACAACCATCCATCTTACTGGGTTATGTGAACCGTTCGATCACTTCGGAGATTTTGTGATCATGAATTTTATAATGTTGGAGTCACGATGAATCAAAGGGAAAAATGCCCAAATTCCATCAATCGTTCGATTAAAAAAAGAAGGGATCAGATTATGAAGTCTTGTGGACTGTTGATCTGGCTCCATTTCGGGGATTGTGACTTGGAGTGTCGAGATACTTCTTCATAGGAATGTCGAAATGTCGAAATGACGAAATGTGAAAACACCTTTTAGTGTAGGCTGTGGTCACCATCAATGGTCATGTGAGAGGGAGGAGCTAGCACCAAGTTAAGCTTCTTTTCGGTGATCGTAACATGAAGAGTCGATACTCTTCACCACAGGAATGCCGAAATGTTGAAATGTGAAATGGTGAAATCAATGCGAGACCCTGTTCTTCTAATCCAATGGTGTTGGATACTTGGAAATATGATTGAAGGGCTACTATTTCTCTTCACAGTTAATAGATCAGTTACAATTCAGTTAGCAGAACTGAATCATGACTCTTGGACGATTGGTGATTCAGTTGCTGATGCGTTTTCTTGGAGGTTCATAGTGTAACTGCTAGAAACGACTGATGGTTTCTTCCAGAGGACTTGAAGAGACTTCAGGGTGATCGCCAGAGAAGATGAAGAGTCTCAAGGCATATTCCAATGGCATGAAGACTGATCATAGAGGCTATTGATAGATGTAAGACCGTTGGAGCCTAGAACTGCAACAAAGGGAATGAGCTCGAATGTGACAGAGAAGATGAAGAGTCTCGACTGCTGGAGAGGCTAAGGAATCTTAGCATAACACCCAGTGATGATGGACACATGGGTTTAACCGCTAGAGAAGCTGAAGAGTTGCAATGATGATCAGGTAGAGCACTCGACATGGGGAGAGCATGCAAAAGCATTGTGAATAGAGGATGTAGAAGATGCACAGAGAGAATAAAAATGCAGAACAGAGAAGAGATTGGGGCTGTTGAGAGTGATTCAAGTGTGTAGAAGGAGGCAGAGTGCAGTAGCTAAAATGCACAGAAGAGGAATGGTGCATAGAAGCGACATGGCGCATAGAGCATAAAAGGAAGAAGAACATAAAGCGTAAGAAAGGTGTGCAGGAAGACACTGATGCATGTAGAGAAGAGTAGTGTAGCACAATAGTGATGAGACCGATAAGCCATTGATAAATATTGTATCACTGTGATAAATTTATATATAGAAAACTTTATAATCAGGGTGGTAGGGATGTGCTAGGGAGGACTGTTTTCCTTAGAGGTTCAAGTGGGTTCTTGAACACAGGGAGTTGCAGCTTCCATCTGGTTGCAGCCAGAGAAACCAGGGTGGCAGGGTGGTACAAGGGAGAACTGTTGTTTCCTGTTATACAGATTCATGCCTGTGTGACTGGAAGTTGGTGCTTCCATCCAGTTGGTGCTGGAACACTTAGGGATTTGTTGCTTCCTTCTAGTGGGTGCTAGAGAAACCAGGGAGTTGGTGCTTCCGTGTAGTGGGTGCTAGAGAAACCAGGGAGTTGGTGCTTCCTTCTAGTGGGTGCTAGAGAAACCAGGGAGTTGGTGCTTCCTTCTAGTAGGTGCTAGAGAAAATAGAGAGTTAGTGTTCTTAGCAAGTTGCATCTTGCAAAACAGAGGTTGTAGCTGCACAATGATTTGGAGCTCATATGTATGATAATGTACAGAATGTAAAGATTACTTATCATACCAAGAAGAAGAGGTTTTTACCCTTTATGGGTTTCCTCAAGAAATATTTGTCTCTGTATATTTCATATGTGTGACTGATGTCGAATTTTCTATTGCTTACCTCCCTGCATTATTGTTATTGTCATTAAGTGCTCTGCAAAGAGTTTAAAATAAGCATAATTGTTTAAGCACGGTAACAACTGATTCACCCCCCCCCCCTCTCAGTTGTCCAACAATTGTTACCAGAGAAGGTTCCTTTTATCTAAAGGTAGATTTGTAAGCTTAAACATGACAAGTCATGAAGGGACTTCAGCCACTAAGCTTCCTCTGTTTGATGGAACAAATTTTCCTTCTGGAAGGTTAGAATGAGAACATACCTAATGGCCTTAGGTGATGATGTTTGGGATGTAGTAGAGACTGGAAACATAAAGCCTGTTGTGCTAGCTTCCAAGGATGATAAGTTAGAATTTATCTTTAATGCTAAGGTAATGAATGCTATCTTGAATGGACTTACAGAATCCGAGTTTGTAAAGGTGATGCATCTTCAAACTACCAAAGAAATGTGGGATAAACTTATTAGCAGCTATGAAGGAAATGAGAAAGTAAAATATGCCAAACTTCAAACATTTAGGTTGAAGTTTGAACAACTAAAGATGAATGAAGATGAAACAATTAGAAAGTATTTTTTAAGAGTTGAATAACTTGTGAATTCCATGAAGGGTCTTGGTGAGAAGATTGAAGAATCAATTTTAGTTCAGAATATTTTAAGATCTTTGCTTGATAAATTTAATCCAAAAGTCTCTGCAATAGAAGAACTAAATGATATTAAAACTCTGTCCATTGATCAACTTCTAGGAACTTTAACTACATATGAAATGAGAATCAACAAAGATAAATCCATTACTAGAGAAGCATCTTTTAAAGAAGACAAGGATATTGATTCAGATTTAGATGATATTGAGGCAAAATGTGTGAGAAGGTTAAAGAAAGGATTAGGAAAATATCAAGGCAAGCTTCCCCTAAAATGTTTTAAATGTGGTAAGATAGGTCACTTTGCAAATAAGTGTCCACACAAGAAGAAGGACCAGAACTCTGAAGGTGAAGAGAAGTACAAATCCAAAAGATTTGATAGAAAGAAAAGTTTATGTGTAAACAATGATGACTCCTCAGAAGACACCGATAGTGACTCTTCCTATGAAGATAAGGTAAATGAATTCATGCTTATGGACAAAGAGGATTATGATAATAAAATCACATGTAATGATGATAATGATGAAGAAGCTATGGTTGACTTGGAAAGAGAGTTGATCAGTGCTTTGGAAGAGACTGACAGACTCAGACTTAAGAAGAGAAAGAAAAAAAAATTGTTGATATAGTTCAAGAAAGGCACTAAAAAACCTGATGAAGACTTTTCCTTGCTAAAAGTGGAATTAGAAGAGGTAAAGAAAATAGAGAACATTCTGAAACAAAAGTTATCAGAAAAGAAGGCAAGATATAAATCCCTGGAAGAAGAAGTAGTGAAAATGAGGAAAGAGTTGGAGAAGTTTCAAGCCTTGTATCATTAGAATCTGTCAAGTATCAAAGCCTCAGAAGGATTAGCCACCATTCTGAATCAGCAAAGAAATCCAAAGCTGAAAGCTAGTTTGGGTTATCAAGAGGGATCAAGTAGTGGTTAGCCAAGAAACAAAGAACCCATAAAGTTTGTCAAATCTACAACCAATGACAACAACAAACCTACAGAAACAAAGGAAGACAATCAACCACCTAGGAGGAGTAAATAAAATTTTTCCAGGACTGAATCTGTAGAACAAAGAAATAATGCACTCCCTACTCAAGGAAATCATTAGCATGGAAGAAATCGACCTGCTCAAAGAAGACAACCATTTTCCAGGTACCAAGGATTTTTCTATGGATATTTTTTTTTTTCTGTTCTAACTTTGGTCACAAAGTTGTAAACTGTTCTTTAAAATTTAGATATGAGCAAGCAAGACATTCAAGGTATAGATATCTACCACAACAACGAAGGAGACACCCAAGTAAAAAACCTCCACAGATTGCAAATCACTTGATGGCTGGGAAAAGGACACGGGTTAAGAATAACAATTGTTTTGACTCTTTAATCAACGAACCAGAATGCTACAGCTGTCATAACTATGGGCATAAAGCTATTGATTGTTGCTTAAAGAACTATAAATCAGATTTGAATTCCTCTGCTGAAAATGTCAAGGTTTGGAAGAAGAAAGAAAGTGATAAGTGTGGATTAGTGTTGTCGGATCAAATACAAAAGAACCCCTAGAATATAGATAGTAGATGTTCCAAGCACATGACTGGAGAAAAGGATAGGTTTCTGCGTATAAGCAAAATCAAGACAGGAAATGTGATCCTTGAAAATGATGAACTAGGTAAAAAAAAGGATAAAGGGATGGTGAGTTTATGTAATGGAAAAGGAGATTCTCAGAATGATCTTCTTATAGATGGGATAAAACATAATTTTCTCAATGTAAGTCAAATGTGTGACAGAGGATGTAAAGAGGTGGTCCTTTCCAAAGACTGTAAGATAAATTCTATAAACTCAAGACAAGTGGTGGCTAAAAGAATAAGGACAAAAAACAATGTTGATGTTGAATCCTCCCCTACAAGTAAAGAAGAAGATTCAGATAAAATAAAAGAATGTTCAATTAGCATTTATCCCATGGAAGAAGTAGGAGAAGAATCATGTCATAAGCTGGAAGCATAAGTTTTGAAGGTTGAGAAGTCAAACACCCAAATCAAGTTATTGACCAGTTCGATGACCCTAGATAAAATCTTGGATAGTCAGAGATCACCAAATGACAAATCCAGTATTGGACTCAACAAGGTAGAAATCAATGCTCCTAAGAAACCTGATACAGGTCCTCCATTTGTAAAAAGGAAAAGCAGATGTGAGAATGTTTGTAGTGTTTTTCTCTTGTGATGTATATGGTCATAAAAGCCTTGGGTTGTAAGAATCATGGAAGAAAAATGAATTTGCAGTAATAGAAATTGATGAGAATCAATGGGTAGATCCAAGGGTTGTTTGAAACGTACGAGCTACAATTACGTAGTGTTTCAATAGGACAACAACATCCTCAACAACAACATTTTGTTTTACAAAATGATATACATGACATCCTGTAGAGATAACAAGAGGAAATACCTTGTTAGGGAAAGATAACCTTTTAGGAACAAAGGAGGAAAGCAGTCAGAAGCAGAGAGAGAACAATGACAGGGGGAGTCATCCAGTTATGAAAAGAAAAGGTTGATGAAGGAGTCCCAGTAAGAGAGGTGAGCAATTTTGAGTATTCTACAGTGGATACAGCAGAATATGAAGATGAACAGGTCCAAGAATCAGAAGGAGAAGACTCTGGTTTAGATACAAATATTCTGTAGGCCTCAAATAAGAGAGTCCATCCTGTCAGGGGGATTTTGTGTTGGTTTAATATCTAATACCTCCTAAAAATACAACAATAGCTCAGGGGGAGCATGTGTTCTTTGACATTGATGTCAAAGGGGGAGAAAAGAGTTTGGGTGCCTTTGTTTCCTTCAATGCCAAAGGGGGATATTGTTGGCATGTTTTAAAGGAAGTGTATTCTTGTCATTGATGGCAAGTACAACAAATATGATGGCTTAAGTACAGGAAGAATGTGCCAAGTGGGCACCGGAAGTATTTTGGGAAGAAACATCAGAGAAAGCTCAATAAGATCAGAAGAGATAGTGCAGAGTATGCGTGTTTTTCATTGATGGCAAAGATCATGACCAATACCACAGGGATAATGGCATGGCAATGGAAAGTTCAACAAGTGATCGTTGGATCCCGTTCAGAAGCGTAAACTCTAGGAGTCAAGGAAGCAACTCATGACAAAAAATCGTGAAATACGAAACCACGACTTAATCTCCATTTCAGAGTTTCGGATACTGGGAGTTGGAGGTGTCAAGGAAACTCATGACAAGAATGATGAAATTGTGAAATGTGAAACCACGACGTTTCGGAGTTTTGGATACCAGGAGTTGGAGGAGTCAAGGAAGCAACTCACGACAGGAACTCATGATATGCGAAATCAAAAAAAGATCTAGACCATCGAATCATCAAGATTGTGGACCGTTGATCTAACTCCATTTCAGAGTTTCGGATACCGGGAGTTGGAGGAGTCAAGAGTTGAGACTTTTCATCAAAGGAGTACTAAAGTTGCGAAATGTGAAACAACGAAATCCCGAAATAGGCACATCAACAAAGACTCCATTTCGGAGTTTCGTAGACCGGGAAATCAAAGATCAAAGGAACTTTAACCTTTGAAGTAGCGAACCCCGAAATCCCAAAACAGGAACATCAAAAAACCATGTCATCAAACCACGTTAGCTAAGGACATGTGGCACAATCAGGCAATGACAAGTGTCAAGCTGTTTCAACATTTCAGGCACATGTAAGTCACGAATCAGAGTGACACGTGGCAGCTATTCAACACATGTCAATCCACGTGTGACGTCGGCAGGTTTATGTCACATCGAAACTTTCTATTTTGGGGTTTTACATAGCAAGCAGAAACTCCACCATCATGAAGTCTCGAACTTTGAAATTCTGAAAGGGACTATTGTGAGTCTCGAAAACCCAAAAGGAAAAACTCTGAAATCCTGTAAACTGTCCATCTCAGTGGGTTATGTGAACCATCCGATCACTTCGGAGATTTTGTGATCATGAATTTTATAATGTTGGAGTCATAATGACTCGAAGGGAAAAACATCGAAATCCCATCAGTCGTTCGATTAAGAAAAGAAGGAATCAGATTATGAAGTCTTGTGGACCGTTGATCTGGCTCCATTTTGGGGATTGCGACTTGCAGTGTCGAGACACTTCTTCACAGGAATGTCGAAATGCCAAAATGTCGAAATGTGAAAACACCTTTTGGTGTAGGTTGTGGTCATCGTCAGTGTTCATGTGAGAGGGAGGACCTAGCACCAATTTAAGCTCATTTTTTGTGATCGTAACATGAAGAGTTGAGACTCTTCACCACAGGAATGCCAAAATTCTGAAATGCCGAAATGAGAAATGGCGAAATCAATGCGAGACCCTGTGCTTGTAATCCAACAGTGTTGGATACATGGAAATATGATCGAAGGGATACTATTACTCTTCACAGTTAATCGATCAGTTACGATTCAGTTATCATAACTGAATCATGACTCTTGGATGGTTGACGATTCAATTGCTGATGTGTTTTCTTGGAAGTTCACAGTGTAACTGCTAGAAATGACTTATGGTTTATGCTAGAGGACTTGAAGAGACTTCAGGGGGATCGCCAGAGAATATAAAGAGTCTCGAGGCATCTTCCAGTGGCATGAAGACTGATCATAGAGGCTATTGATAGATGTAAGACCATTGGATCCTGGAACTGCAACAGAGGGAATGAGCTCGACTGTGACAGAGAAGATGAAGAGTCTCGACTATTGGAGAGGCTAAGGAATATTGGCATAACACCCAATGATGATGGACGCATGGGTTTAACCGCCATAGAAGTTGAAGAGTTTCAATGATGATCAGGTAGAGCACTCGACATGGGGAGAGCATGTAGAAGCATTGTGAATAGAGGATGCAGAAGATGCACAGAGATAATAAAAACATAGAACAGAGAAGAGATTGGGGTTGTTGAGAGTGATTCAAGTGTGTAGAAGGAGGCAGAGTGCAGCAGCTGAAATGCATAGAAGAGGAATGGTGCATAGAAGGGACATGGCACACAGAGCATAAAAGGAAGAAGAACATAAAGCGTAAGGAAGTTGTGCAAGAAGACACTGATGCAGGTAGAGTAGAGAAGTGTAGCAGAATAGTGATGAGACCGGTAAGCTATTGATAAATATTGTATCACTGTGATAAATTTATATATAGCAAAATTTATAATCAGGGTGGTAGGGAGGTGCTAGGGAGGATTGTTGTCCTCAGAGGTTCAAGTGGGTGCTTGAACAAATAGAGTTGTAGCTTCCATCTAGTTGTAGCCAAAGAAACCAAGGTGGCAGGGTGGTGAAAGGGAGAACTGTTGTTCTCTTTTATATAGGTTGGTTCCCGTGTGACTGGAAGTTGGTGCTGGAACACTTAGGGAGTTGTTTCTTCCTTCTAGTGGGTGCTAGAGAAACCAGGGAGTTCGTGCTTCCATCTAGTGGGTGCTAGAGAAACTAGGGAGTTGGTGCTTCCTTCTAGTGGGTGCTAGAGAAACCAGGGAGTTGGTGCTTCCTTCTAGTGGGTGCTAGAGAAACCAGGGAGTTGGTGCTTCCTTCTAGT
>JZKD02S1717790.1:484595-496391 GCA_000966675.3 Picea glauca
GGAGTTGGTGCTTCCTTCTAGTGGGTGCTAGAGAAACCAGGGAGTTGGTGCTTCCTTCTAGTGGGTGCTAGAGAAACCAGGGAGTTGGTGCTTCCTTCTAGTAGGTGCTAGAGAAAACAAAGAGTTGGTGCTCTCAGCAAGTTGCAACTTGAAAAATAGAGGTTGTAGCCACACAATGAGTTGGAGCTCATATGTATGATAATGTACAAAATGTAAAGATTACTTATCATACCAAGAAGAAGCGGTTTTTACCCTTTATGGGTTTCCTCAGGAAATATCTGTCTCTGTATATTTCATATGTGTGACTGATGTCGAATGTTCTATTTCTTACCTCCCTGCATTATTGTGATTGTCATTAAGTGCTCTGCAAAGAGTTTAAAATAAGCACAATTTTTTAAGCATGCTAAAAATTGATTCACCCCCCCCTCTCAGTTGTCCAACAGTCAGGTATTATGGTGATTATAATTTCAATATTTGAGGCATTTGAGTATGTTGTATCTTAGACTACTTCAGATTTCATGATATATTCTTGGACATTATGCCTTTTGCATTGCTTCACCTTGGTAGTTGGAATTGTGCCCCAGTGAGTGGTCTTCCTTGGGGTTGGTTTTCTACTAGGAACTCCCTTGAAGATCCATCGTACCATTCTTGACCGTACTTACCACTTTCCATCACTATTCTCCCCCATGTTTCCTTATCTCTTCGTATTTTAGGGTGTATTGACCCAACAAGGGGTTGCCCCTCATTCTATGGGAAGAAGGGGCTAAAGGACCGAGGGATTATTATTGGGAAAAATATAAAATCCCATGTATAAACATTCTATATGCTTCGCCCAGGGATCACCCAAGAAAGTAATGAAACACTTATCTTTGATAAATGGGGACCGATAAGAAATGTGATTATAAATTCTTCAAAAAGTTTAGTTGGAGGATAGGAGGTCTCAACGCGAGTTGGCCTATCATGTTCATGGATATATAGTGGTATTAAATTACCATCATCTAGTCGCCAAGCGAGGGTAATGGCTCTCAATTGCATGGCTGAGAGAAAGGGAGTCTCATCACGAGCCAACCTTCTCATTTCCACTAGCTGGTTGAAAATGAAACTGTCATTATCTAGACACCACACTAGGACAGTGGCCTTCAACATATCCTTAAAATTATGAAAGAAAAGAATACTGGAAAATGATGGGCTTGGAAAAATTTCATTGCAAACAAATGTGCCACACACCCTCTACAAAGAACCCATGAATGAGACCCTACAACCTCTTGTATGTCATGAACCCCATTCCCATTCAGTATTGACCTTAACCATTTCACCCACTTTACATGTCTTAGAGAGGGATCTCTTGGAAAATCTACTTGACCTAGGGAAAGATCTACCCAATAGGACACCTAGTCAACCCTCCCATATTCAAGCTTGACAAGTCGCATAATGTTTTTGAGAACTTAACTATTTGACATGGTAATATTTGATGCACATGCTTAGGTGGCTCATTTATTTATTGGATTTACTTATTATCATATTATGAATAGAGATCCTTGGAGGGTGTGCTTATTTTTCTTTGCAGGACTTAGTTCGTGGACAGTTTTGGAAGAACAAGACTAGTTTGGGCTTCCATGGGGCTTTAAGCCTACAGGTGCATGCCAAAGGCCTGGATGTTGGATGAGTAATGTGAAACCTCAGAGGACTATAAAATGGCTTGGACGACATAACCTATCCCCCACATAGAAAACATTTTTCCCGAGAGACAAAAAATGTCATCTCTAGAGGCATGACATCACCTAGGGGGGTTAGGGTTTGGTGGTGAGGTTGACATGAATTGGAAGAAGGATGTTGTGAGGGGTTTGAGGATTTGACCATGAAGGAATTCACTTGGATTCTTGACATGTGTCTTTGGGAAGCCCTTCTACACTCCTACATCATCAACGACTTTCTCCTAGTGCCAAAACATCCCCTAAAGGGATGACGCCTTTATAAACTAGGGTTTTCTTTGAGCAAAAAGTGAAATTAAAGTGAGTTGTTTAAAATTACTTTGTAAAAATGGAAAATAATAGGGTTTTTGACCCCCTAGTATTTTGTTTTACCCTAAATTATGTGGACAAACTATCTTAGTGATAGTTTTTATAAATAAGAGATCATAAGATCTCATTTTGACATAACTCTCCTATATTGGAGAGGTACTTGGACTGGATTTTTTTCTATATTTATCTCTTGTGTATGGCTAACTTATTGGTTATTTGGTTGATGGAAATGATGCTCTAGCCTTGGAAGGTTTCTTTCTAGCTATTGTGATGGTTTGTCTTATCTTTTTCCTTGAATTGGTAAAGTCCTTTTAAATTGTGCTATCACTTGTTATTCAAGTCAAGTTTATTTGATAGATATAGGTAGGGAGTATAAGGAAATACACCCCCACCTTATGTATCCATATTTTTATTCTTACATTTTATTGGTTTAACAAGTGTTTGCTAAGAGAAGTATAAGGGAATACACACTCTTAGCCTAAACCCTAGCTAGAGATATTTTCCTTAGGGAGTAAGAGGATTTACACCCCCAAGGAGGTAGTACCTCTAGATTTTTATTTTCTTGAATCCATTAACCCAATCATTGAAGGCACTAGTCATCACTTGTTGAATTGAAGATATAATAATTTTTTGCCTTGGTAAACGTGAAATTTTCAAGTTTTAAGATATCTCTTTGGGAAAGTGTCCCTTGAGGCTTTGGCTCCCTTGCCTCCTTGAGGCATCCCCTTTCAACCACAATTTCTCACTGATGTATTGAAAATAACCTACATCCATTAGGGCCTCTCTAACCCTAGCCTACTAACCCTATTTGCTCCTAAACTAACCCTAGACTAGGCCTAAAAATCTGCCCTCACCCACTAATAACCTAGGCACACCTTTTGAGCTAATTATGAGTGTTTCTTGTTGGATAAAATTTATGATATAGGGCTTGGTTTTATACAGCCATAAGGATGATAAATTCACTTTAAAAATCCTAAGATAAAGTCACTCTTAAACTTGTGCTTTCACTGCCAAAATTTGCTAACTTGTTCTACTAGGTTTAAGGCATTTTTTGGGTGTCTTCTTTTAGGATTTTGGTGGCTTTTTTTACTGCTGCCATAACAATATTTCTGCATCCATAAGGATTCCAAAAATAGTTCTACACACAATCTTTAGGACAATCACAACTAATTTCTAAAGTCTCATGCTATAAATTGTTAATTTTCTTTAGTCATTATCTATTTGTTTCAAGCATTGCCTCACTTGACTTTAAGAAATATTTTAATCAGCTATAATACTTGTTTCATGCTGATATATATTGTTATATATTGCTGAAAAATTAGGGAAAGAAATATTAACTTGCTGATCCAACTAACATACATCATTACAAAGTGGTTCTTCTTGTGTCTCGGGCAGGTACCAACATATCGAAAATTCACCCAAGTCTTTGGAAACCATTAAACCACTTGGGACTTGTATTTTCTTTCCATTTTCCATCTAATTGACCTTAGGGACCTCTTTCTTTCCTTTCCATTTTTCACATACCTTTTTCCCCTAGGGCCATTGGGGTTGCCTCCCTAGAGTGACCTAGTCACACTTGAAGTGCGGGACCTACGTCAAGGTCACATTGGATGCAGTGTTCCATAGTTCTTGCCATTTTGGTTGTTGGTTCAGGATTTTCCCAACCTACAAATTGTGCAATAACATTTTGGTGTCATTGTCAGGGAAAATTTTGAATCCTCTTTGTGCGCTAATGAAACTTTGGCAAGATTGCCTTCCAAATCCTCTATCCCTTATATTTCCTAGCAACTCAATTGAAGAACATTCCCTTTTCCACCCTTTATAAGTTTCCCTTGATTCTTTTCTGGCAACTCCACTTTCCACGAACCCACCTTTCCCTATTTCTCCCTTTCCCTCCCTTGGTGAGACTTGATCTCACCTGGTGAATCCATTGAGGTATCCTTTCTGTCAATGGAATTATGGCATCATGGGATGAACCCTCATCCAGAAATTGTTATGACTCGAAGATGGAATTTTTAAAGAGGGAAAAAGAAAAGGACGCTAATAAAGTTTCTAAGGATATGATGAATCACATAAAATAGTTGTTTCCTTCCCTTGAAAATGAAGAAGTGATCGATGAATTTTCTCATGATGAAGATCCAGATGATGCATTTGACAAAGACGAAGAACTTGCATATTCCCTTATACGTGATGATGACGTCCATGCTACTACTCCTCATGCACATGAAAACAAAGAGATGGTAATTTTTGTTGATGGTATTGTGAAAGAACCTTCACACCTAGTTGACAAGCATATAAACACTTTCATACAAACTGGAAGATGCAGGTGGGACTTTGGTCATCTCATTTTCAATAGAGACCCAATTTATGACATTGAGGGTACCCCTCAAGAAAAGGGTTTTGGGTTGTCATCTTTAGAAGACTATTTTTCATACGTATATGGTTCATATGTTTCGGAGCTTGATGATGAAATAATTACAATTTTATTCGAGGATACTCATCGACTTTTATACTCAAATTTGGAGGAATACTAGGACATGGCCACCTCAGAGCAATCTTAGGTTCATTACTCAAAGAATAATAATTTTCATCTTGGATATTTTCATGAATATTCAAAGGGGAAGAGGCGGTGTTTTTCTACACCTAAGCTTGTTCCTTACCTCTTAACCTCTTCTCCAAGAGATCATGTAGTACTCTTTCATTCTCTCATTTCCTCTCAATCCTAGACAAGAAGTGAGTATTTGTGTGTAAATGAAGATGAACATTCATCTGCATATAGTATCCCCCTTAAGAGATGGAATGATCAATATTATGGCTATCACTTCAGGCATGATTCCTTGCATGATCACAGTGGTGGATATTCTTTCCAGCAGTATTTCCTCCCTCCCACCCATCTCCATGAGTTTTATTTCATGATCAATTATATGCGTGTTTATACTCATGATTATTGTAATGCACTTAACTTATATTTTTTGTATTATATGATTAAGCATAGTAGGACATACTTTGATGAGATGATCATCTCATTTCACTAGTTGTATGACTTCACCTGACATCATCCATCACATGATCTGCAGGGCCCCAGGGCCCCAAGTAAGTAGGCATCTCATTTTGATTTATTTCATTTTCATATTGATTGCTCATATTAGCTTGGATGCATTTCATTTTCATTTTTCTTTACTTGCATATTGATTTCATGCTCAGTTTAGAAATTTTTGAAAAAATGTCAAAAAATTTATTTTCAAGATTAGCTTTTCATTTTGGATTTTATATGTATATGGATAAAGGGCGATAGAACCACCCTAGACACTATGATCCATTTTTCAGAGTTTTGGAAGGCACGGGTCTATGATGAGATGTTCTGGTTCTCATGCACTCTACGACGAGCACATGTCCCCAAGTAGGAGCCATATGTTGTTAGCATGTTTACAAGCAAAGTGTGCTTGTCATTGATGCCAAGAATAACAATGACGATGACATGTTTATAGGCAAGAACAACAACGAACCAAAGCTCGAGAGACTAGAATATGAGAAAGGCAGAATGTTCCAGGTGGGCACCATAAGTCTTTTGGGAAGATGCAGATGAGCAAGATCGAGAAGCTCAGAAGAGATAGTGCAGAGTTGCATGAAGATAGTGCAGTGTTGCATGCAGAGCGCAAGTGTGTGCCAGGGATGAGGGTAACATTTTCCAAATCTCAGGATAAATAGCGTTCTAAGATGCGTAAACGTGATCCCATACATCAAGGCACACAGAAGGATTAAAGGTTGTGGCCTTTAAAACTTAGATATTTGAGGAATCCAAAACTCAGGAGGAGGAGCGATAGTGGTCATTGGATCACCAATCCTGAATACTTGATATCTGTCATATCAGAGTCCATACAGGAGGAGCGCACAAAGGAGGATATTAGAGCTCAACCATCGGATTAGAGAATGAAGGACTAGCAACTGTTGGATCTAGTACAACTATGAAGAGGATAATGATCGAGATCCATCCTCCAACTCTGTGAAATACAAATTTGCAAAATGATTTGGTTCATTGGATCCAGAGAACAGGTGGCGAGAGATCAATATTTCATTTACTTGTGAGTTGGAGAAGTCAAAGGTGAGAGTTGTAGGAACTCGCGATATGCGAAGTCATGAAACGATCACACCCGTCGATCAGAGGGAGAGATCTCAATTGTTGATCTGATATGAAGCATTTCAGAGTTTCACGAGTTAGGAGTTTCGAGGAAACTCATAGCAGGAGTTCATGATATGCGAAATCGCGAAGAACCTCTCTTGCTTGGCCCCTGGTCACAACTGGTGTTCACATTGATGAAGGTTAAGAGAGGAGCTAGCATGTCACTAGGATTTACAATGGAGATCTCCGAAATCGTGAAATGCCTTTTCGAATAGGGTTGTGTTCACAACCAGTGGTCACATCAGCGAAATAGAAGGGAAGGAACTAGTTGAGCTAGGATCCACCTGAAATTTTCGTGAGTTGGTAAAATCAAGGTGACTCGCAGTCAATCACCCGAAATGAAAAATCGCGAAATGACTGTTGGTTAGGCGTATGGTCACTGCCAGTGGTCACATGAAATGAAGGGGCTTAGTAATAAGAGATAGCGCCCACTGTGAATTTTTTCTCAAGAAGGGAAAAGGCGCCAAAGGGATGAACGTGTGGAGGTTTTCTCAGTAACTTCCAAAACAAAGTGATTGCATTTTCCAAAGATTTTGAGGAGAAGTAGGGTGACTACCAGAGGCATCGAAGAGTCTCAAGGTAACTACCAGTGGAATGAAGACTCATCATAGAGACAATTGAAAGATGGGAAAGCATTGAAGTATGTAACTATAACAGATAGGATAAGCTCAACTGTAACAAAGAAGACGAAGGGTCGCACTGCTAGAAATAGGCAAAGAATCGCAGGAACGACCACTAATGAAAAGTACTCTAAGCATAACGATAATTGATGAAGAATAGACTCAGCATGATCGCCAGAGACAATGAAGATTTAGGTGTATGATCTGATAAAGGACTTGAAATCATAAATATATGCAGAACAAAGAATAGAGGCAATTGTTGAGTGTTTTTAAGTGGGTAGAAGCATGCTATGTGCAGGAGCCGAAGTGCACAGAAGAGGCATGGTGCATAGAATGGAAATAAGACACAGAGAATAAATTACAAAAGAATAAAGGAACATAAATGCATATCTGAGAGAATAACAAAAGGAGCAGTAGACACAAGGAAAGAGACACTGATGAAGGCAGAGGAGAGAAGTGTAGTAGAATAATGATGAGACTGGTAAGCCATACATAAATGTTGTATCACTGTGATAAATTCAAGAAAGAAAAGATTTATATTTCAGGGTGGTAGGGAGTTTCTAGGGAGGACTATTGTCCTTAGAGTTTCAAGTGGGTTCTTGAACACATGGAGTTGTAGCTTCCATCTGGTTGTAGCTAGAGAAACCAGGGTGGTAGGGTGGTGCATGGGAGAACTATTGTTCTCTGGTATACAGGTTAGTGCCTTTGTGACTGGAAGTTGGTGCTTCCATACAGTTGGTGTTGGAACACTTAGGGAGTTGGTTCTTCCTTCTAATGAGTGCTAGAGAAACCAGGGAGTTGGTGCTTCCTTCTAGTGGGTGCTAGAGAAACTAGGGAGTTGGTGCTTCCTTCTAGTGGGTGCTAGAGAAACCTGAGAGTTGGTGCTCTCAGTAAGTTGCAGCTTTCAAAATAGAGGTTCTAGCCTCACAATGATTTGGTTCTCATAAGAATGATAATTTACAGAAAATAAAGATTAATTATCATATCAAGACGAAGAGGTTTTTCCCTTTATGGGTTTCCTCAGGAAATATATGTCTCTGTATATTTCATGTGTGTGACTGATGTTGAATATTCTATTTCCTACCTTCTTGCATTATTGTGATTTTCATTGAATGATCTGTAAAGAGTTTAAAAAAAGTATAATTGTTTAAGCACAATAACAACTGATTCACCCCCCCTTTCAGTTTTCCAACAATTTGTATCAGAGTGAGGTTCCTTCTACCTAAAGGTAGATCAATAGGCTTAAACATGTCAATCCATGAAGGAACATCAACTAATAAGGCCCCCCTGTTCAATGGAACAAACTTTGCCTTCTAGAAAGTTAGGATGGGAACCTACATAATGGATTGAGGTGCAGATGTCTAGGATGTGGTAGAGACTAGTTATGCAAATGTGGTTGTACTAGCTAATAAGGGTGACAAGATAGAATTTATCTTCAAAACTAAGGATATGAATTCTATTTTGAGTGGGCTTGCATAAGAAGAATTTGTAAAAGTTATGCACTTAGAAACTACCAAAGAAATGTGGGACACACTCATAGTAAGTTATGAAGGTAATGAGAAGGTAAAGGACGCCAAGCTTCAAATCTACAGAGTATAATTTGAAAAGTTAAATAGGAAAGAGGAAGAAGCTGTTGGGAAGTACTTTCTGAGAATTGAAGAACTAGTAAATGCAATGAAAGTACTTGGTGAAAAAATTGAGGAACAATCTTTAGTTCAGAAAATTTTGAGATCTCTGCCAGATAGGTTCAACCCAAAGGTGTCTGCTATAGAAGAACTTAATGATCTAAGAGATTTGAATTTTGATCAACTTCTAGGAACATTGAATGCATATGAAATGAGGATAGTTAAAGATAAACCCACCTCTAGAGAAGCATCATTTAAAGCTGATAAGAATGAGGATTCTGAGCCTGATGAAATTGAAGAAAAATTTGTGAGAAGACTAAAAAAAGGATCATGCAAGTATGAACGCAAGATGCCCTTCAAAATTTTTAACTATGGAAGGATAGGTCACTTTTCATCTAAGTGTCCACACAAGAAGAAGGACCAGAACTCTGAAGTTGAAGAGAAGTATAAATCCAAGAGATTTGGTAAAAAAAAAAGTTTATGTGTAAACAATGATGACTCTTCAGGAGACATAGATAGTAATTATGATGATGAAGATAAGGTTAATGACTTTATGCTTATGGACAAAGAGGATTATGATAATGAAATAAAAAGAAGTGGTGTTGGTGATGAAGAATCTATGGTTCAATTGGAAGGATAACTGATCAGTTCTCTAAAAGAAACTGAAAGACTCAGATTTAAGCATAGAAAGAAAAAACAATTGCTGACACAGTTCGAGAAAGAAAGTAAAAAACCTGATGAAGACTTTTCCCTGCTAAAAGTGGAATTAGAAGAGGCAAAGAAAATAGAGGACATTCAGAAACAACAATTATCAGAGAAGAAGTCAAGATGTGAAGCCTTAGAAGAAGAGGTAGTACAAAACATAAAAGAGATGGAGAAGTTTAAAGCTTTGTATATCCAAAATCTTCCAAGCATTAAAGCCTCAGAAGGATTAGCCACCATTCTGAATCAATAAAGGAATCCAAATTTGAAAACTAGTTTGGGTTATGAAGAAGAATCAAATAGTGGTTAGCCAAGAAACAAAGAATCCGTCTAGTTTGTCAAATCTACATTAATTGACAACAAAAAATATGGAGAAACAAAGGAAGATAATCAGCTGCCAAGGAAGAGTGAAAGAAAATGTGCCAGAACTAAATCTGTAGAACAAAGAAATAATACATCCTCTGCTCAAAGAAATCATCAAAATAGAACAAATTGACCTGCTCAAAGAAGAAAACCATTTTCTAGGTAGAAAGGATTTTTCTATGGATATTGTTTTTTATGTTCTAACTTTGGTCACAAAGATGTAAACTGTTCTTTAAGATTTAGATATGAGCAATCAAGCCACTCAAGAAATAGATATATATCGCAACAAAGAATGAGATAGCCAAGTAACAAATAACCACATATTGCAAATTGTGTGATGGCTAGGAAAAGGACATAGGTTGAGAATAAAAATTGTTATGATCCTTTATTTAATGAACCAAAATGTTACACCTTCCATAATTATGGACATACATCTAAAGATTGTCGCTTAAGGAACTATGAACCAAATTTGAATCCCTCTGCTGAAAATATCAAGGTTTGGAAGAAAAAAGAGAATGACAAGTGTGGATTAGTGTTTTCAGCTCAAAGACAAAAAAAAACCTGGTATATTGATAGTGGATGCTCCAAACATATGAGGAGAGACAAAAGTAAGTTTATGTCTCTAAGAGAAAGTAAATCAGGAAATGTAACCTTTGGAAATGATGCTCCAGGTAAAATCAAGGGTAAAGGGATGGTGAGTTTGAGTAATGGTAAAGGAAAAGCCCAGGATGTTATGCTTGCAGATGGGTTGAAACATAATTTTCTCAATGTAAGTCAAATGTGTGATAGGGGATTTGAAGTGGTGTTCACTTCCAAATATTGTATGATAAAGTTGGTAAACTCAGGACAAGTGGTGGCTAAAGGCATAAGGACATATAATAATGTATATGTGATGAAAGAAGATAGAGAAGACTGTCATCTAAGAAAATATGATGAAAGTTGGTTATGGCATAGGAGACTTGGACATCTAAAATTTGACCACTTAATCAAGCTCAAAAATCTCGAGGCAGTAAAATATCTTCCAAGAATATCAAAGCCACAATATTATGTGTGTAAACCTTGCAAAGTAGGAAAGCTAATCAGGCCACTATTTAAATCCAAGATCTCTACTTCAATAGAAAAAACACTCCAATTATTTCATATGGATTTATGTGGACAATCAAGACAAGATACAAGGAAGGAAGACTACTTTATGTTGGTCATTGATGACTACTCTAGACTCACTTGGGTTTCTTTTCTCAAAGAAAAAGCTGAAGCATTTGAGAAATTTAAAATATTCAAGTCTTTAACTTAGAATCAAATAGACAACAAGATAAAGGTAGTAAGATCAGACATAGGAGGAGAATTTATGTCAAGTGATTTCAAGGAATTCTGTGATAAATATGGGATCAAGAGAGAATACACAATCCTAGGAACTCCACAACAAAATGGAGTAGTTGAGAGGCAAAACAAAATATCTCAGCAAATGGTTAGGTCAATGATGAATGAGAATAACATTGGTCAAACCTTATGGGTAGAATCAATACACACAATAGTCCATGTTCTTAACAAAGCCAACCTTAGACCACATAGTGACAAGACACCTTACGAACTCTGGTATGGAAGACCTGCTTCAACAAAACACTTCAAAATCTTTGGGAGTAAGTGATACATAAAGAATAATAATGAAAACCTTGGAAAGTATGATGAAAGGGCTGATGAAGGCATCCTCTCAGGATATGCTACCAATAGTAAAGGATATAGATTCTTTAATAAAAGATTGCATAAAATAGTTGATTGCATTGAATTAAAGGTTGATGAAGGAGTCCCAGTAAGAGAGGTGAGAAATATTGAGACTGATATAGAGGACACATCTGAAGATGAAAATGAACAGGTCCAAGAATAATAAAAAGAAGACTCTGAGTCAGATGAAGATACAAATACTCAAGAAAACTCAAATCAATAGACAACATCAAATCCTTCCTCCAGAATTACTCAAAAGAATCATCCTGCAAGTCAGATAATTGGTGAGAAAGAGAAAGGTGTACAAACTAGGAGAAGGATAATCAAAGCCACTGAGAAATCACATATAGCCTTCATATCCATGGTGGAACCCAAGAACTTTAATGAAGCCAGTAAAGATGTAAATTGGTTAAAATGAATGAATGAGGAACTTGACTAGATTGAAAATAATGACACTTGGGAACTCATTCCTAGGCCAACAGATAAAAATGTAATAGGATCAAAATGGGTCTACAAAAATAAGATGAATGAGCAAGGAAATATTGTAAGAAATAAGGCTAGAT
>JZKD02S1717790.1:504089-516002 GCA_000966675.3 Picea glauca
CTTGTTCTAGGGAAAGATTTACCCAATAGGACAACTCGTCAACTCTCCCATATTCAAGCTTGACAAGTCGCATAATTTCTTTGAGCTCTTAACTGTTTGACATGGTAATATTTGATGCACATGCTTAGGTGTATTATTTATTGATTTGATTTAATTATAATGATGTTATGACTTGATATCCTTGGAGTGTGTGCTTATTTGTCTTTGTGGGACCTAGTTGGTGGACAGTTTTGGAAGAACAAGCCTAGTTTGGGCTTCCATGGGGCTTGAATCCCACAAGTGGATGCCAAGGGCCCTCATGGTAGATGAGAAATATGAAACATCAGATTCCTAGAATATGACTTGGATGACATAACCTAGCCCCCACATGCCAAACATTTTTCCTGGGAGAGGAAAAATGTCACCTCTAGAGGCACGACGTCACCTAGGGGGTTAGGGATTGGTGGTGAGGCTAACATGCATTGCAACAAGAATATTTTGAGGGGTTTGAGGATTTGACCATGAATTAATTCACTTGTATGCATGACACGTGGCTTTGGGAATCCCTTCTACACTCCTCGATCACCAACGACTTTCTCCTAGTGCCAAAACGTCCCTGAAAGGGGTGACGTCTTTATAAACTAAGGTTTTCTTTGTGAAAAAAGTGAAATTAAAGTGAATTGTTTAATATTACTTTGTAAAAAGGGGAAATATTAGGGTTTTTGACCCCTAGTCTTGTGTTTTACCCTAAATTATGTGGAAAAACTTTCTTAGTGATATTTTGTATAAATAAGAGATCATAATATCTCATTTTGACATAACTCTCCCATATTGGAGAGGTACTTGGACTGAAATTTTCGCTATATTTATCTATTTCTCTCTTTTTCTCTTGTGTATGGCTACTTTATTGGTTATTTGGTTGATGGAAGTGATGCGCTAGCCTTGGAAGGCTTCTTTCTAGCTATTGTGGTGGTTTGTCTTAGATTTTTCCTTGAATTGGTAAGGTCTTTTAACATTGTGTTATGATTTTCTATTCAATTCAAGGTTATTTTCTAGAGGTAGGTGGGGAGTATAAGGTAATACACCCCCACCTTAGTCTCCATCATTTTATGCTTACATTTTATTGGTTTAACAAGGGTTTTCTAAGAGAAGTATAAGGGCATACACCCTCTTAGCCTAAAACCTAGATAGAGATACTTGCCTTGGGGAGTAAGAGGATTTACACCCCCAAGGAGGTAGTACCTATATCTCTTTATTTTATTGAATCAATTAACCCAATCATTAAAGGAACTAGTCATCACTTGTTGCATTGGAGATATAATAATTTGTTTCCTTGGTAAACGTGAAATTTTCAAGTTTTAAGATTATCTCTTTGGGAAATTGTTCCTTGAGGATTTGGATCCCTTGCCTCATTGAGGCATCCCACTTCAACCACAATCTCTCACTACTGTATTAAAAATAACCTACATCCACTAGGGTTTATCTAAAACTAGCCTACTAACGCTATTTGCTCCTAGACTAACCCTAGACTAGGCCTAAACATCTGCCCTCACCCACTAATAACCTAGGCACACCTTTTGAGATAATTATGAGTGTTTCTTGTTGGATAAGATTTATGATATAGGGATTGGGTTTATACATACATAAGGCTGATAACTTCACTACATAAAACCTAAGATAAAATCACTCTTAACTTGTTCTTTCACCGCCAAAATTTTCTAAAAGTTTGCTAACTTGTTCTACTAGGTTTAAGGAATTTTTTGGGTGTCTTATTTGAGAATTTTGGTGGCTGTTTTTACTGCTGTCATGAAAATATTTTTTCAGCCATAAGGCTGCCAAAAATAGTTATGCACACAATATTTATGACAGCCACAACTAATTGCTAAAGTCTTATGTTATAAATTGTTAAGTTTCTTTAGTCATTATCTATTTGTTTCAAGCATTACCTCACTTGAATTTAAGGAATATTTTAAATAGCTATAATACTTCTTTGTTGTTGATATATATTGTTATCTATTTCTGAAAATTAGGGTCAGCAAGATTAACTTGTTTATCCAACTAGCATACATCATTGCAAAGTGGTTCTTTCTTTGTCTCGGGAAGGTACCAACATATCGACAATTCACCCAAATCTTTGGAACCCTTTAATTTGTTAATGTTTAAGCCATTATTATAGTTCTTTTCATTTCAATAGATAACAATAGCATAATACAAGATCAGCGAGAAATACACAATCAGAAGAGACACAACATTTATCCTGGGAAACCCTCTAGGGGAGGAAAACCCAACTTCCTTATTATAGATAGCCAATACAATGGCAAGAGATAACTCAAACTAATATAGAAGATCCTCTCCCAAATATGCACCACTCTCTCTCTCTCTCTTCTCCAACTGCAGTTTTGAAACTTGTCTCTCAATGAGCAAGTGAGCGTGTGTCTAAGTGAGGTGCTAGCCTCCTTATTTATACAATATTGGCACATGTGGGAGTGTACTTTCACTTCCAGGGCCGACTTCTTCTCTTGGGTGGTTATAACCACCTTTATTATATTCTGGGGCATCTTTGATATATTTTGGGGCCTACTTCTTCATTTGCCTATTACAATTATATTATGACCAATCCGCAAAAGGAGATTTGGTCCTTTTACAATAGCCGACATGATCAATCCACAATGGGGATTGATCCAATGAATAAGATATCAAATAATAATAAGAATACACTTTGCAGTTACATTATTTCAACACTCCCCTTAACAAGAAGAGTATTCTTCAACAACATCAGGCGAGAGAGAGAGGAGAACATCATCAACAATATCAAGTGGGTGAGAGGAAAACATCATCAATATCATCTTGGAACACTGACTGGCATATCTATAAATCATCGGAAGTTTTCTTCATCGGCAACATCTTCATTCTCAAAGGAATGCAATCATCATCTGCATCAATATGAATTAGCATAAGACTAATACATCATCATCATCATAGCATGAGGCTGGGTCATCATAATACAAGACTGGCTTTATGTTACAACTGTCAAGCTGGAAGCTCAGTACTCGTCTTTCTTTACGTCACAATAATCAAGCTGGAAGCAAGATACTAGACTGGCTTTACGTCACATAATCTCAAGCTGGAAGCACAGTACTATTCTCATATCAACATCTTTCTTTACGTCACAACACTTAAGCTAGAAGAAAGATACTAGACTGGCTTTATGTCACAACTGTCAAGCCAAAAGAACAGTACTAGTCTCATCACATCATCTTGCTTTACGTCACAACCATCAGGTTGGAAGTAAGATACTAGAATGGATTTACGTCACAGTTGACAAGACAGAAGCACAATACTAGTCTCAACCCAACGTCTTGCATTACATCACAGAAATAAAGATGGAAGCAAGATACTCATCATGCTTTACGTCACAACAATCAAGCTAGAAGCAGGATACTAGACTGGCTTTACATCGCAGTTGTTAAGCGGGAAGTACAATTCTAGTCTCATCACATCATTTTTCTTTATGTCACAGCAATAAAGCTGGAAGAAAGATATGTCTTATCAGAACAACTACTCCCCCTTTCGAGGAAGGTCCTTTCGGACTATACCAATATTATCTCGAAATTGCTCAAACTTTACACGAGATAGAGGCTTGGTCAACACATCAACAACCTGTTCATCCGGGCTAATATACTGGAGCTTTAAGGCTCCTCTCTGCACTATGTCACAGATGTAATGATATCGGATCTCTATGTTCTTCGACCTATCATGGAATACATGATTCTCTATCATCTTTATGTAGTTCTAGTTGTTACATAGGATCATGGTTTCTTCCATCTCTAGGTCGAATAGACCGGTCAACAACTTTTGAAGCCATATATATTCGCAGCTGGCAGAACATGCAACAATGTATTCTTCTTCCACTATGCTGAGAGTAATACTGGATTGCTTTCTACTCTAGCATGAGATCATGGCTGATCCTAAACTGAAACAAAATCCTAAAGTTCTTTTCCTTTCATAAACACTTCCTACCCAATCTACATCAGTATATCCACTTAATGTGGAATCATGATCTCCATCATAGCTGAGACCACAATCTATTGTACCCTTAAGGTACCTCATCACATGTTTTGTAGCCACTAGGTGAATATGTCCAGGTTCTACCAGAAACTGACTCAAGGTGTTCACGGAAAAACAAATGTCTGGTCTAGTGTTCGTTAGGTACATCAACGATCCAATAATATGTCTGTACAATGTGGCATCAATCAATTCTGACAAAGTGTCGACCAACAGCTTCAACTTCGCTTCCATGGGTTTATTCATGGACTTTCATTCCAACATGTCGAATCTCTTTAGGATTTCGACTGCATACTTCCCTTGGTTAAGAAAAATCCTCTATGGACTCTTCCATACCTCAAGACCTAAGAAATAATGCATTAGGCCAAGGTCTTTCATTTCAAATTCTTAGGCAAGTCTCTTCTTACATTCAGTGATGAGATTTTCTTCTCTGGTTATGAATAAGTCATCCACATATAGCAGTAATATCACTGGCTCATCATTCATAACCTTGAAGTAGAGGTTAGAATCTTCTTTACTCTTGGTAAATCCCAAGCTCATCAGGAAACTATCTATCCAACCATACCAAGCTCTAGTAGCTTGCTTCAATCCGTATAATGCTTTCTTCAACATGTAGACATGAGACTTCCTGTATTTAAATTCAAATCCTTGAGGTTGCTCTATATACACTTCCTCTTCACTGAAACCATTTAGGAAGGTTGTCTTTATGTCCATCTGGTGCAACTTCCACTTCATCTTAGCTGCAAGGGCTATGATGGTTCTGATCAAAGTGTATCTGGATACAGGAGAGAATGTCTCTTCATAGTCAATGCCTTCCTTTTGAGAAAAGCCACGAGTGACGAATCTTTATTTATACTTCTCAATACTTCCATCAACAATTTGTTTTATTTTGAAGAGCCATTTGGAGGATACCACATCTTTACTCGATCTGGGAAATATTTACCATACATCATTCCTTATTATGGATTGGTATTCCTCTGTCATGGCATCTGTCCATTCTTTCATCTGAATGGCTTCTTCAAAGAAGGTAGGCTCCTTCTCTAGGAGGTCACACATCAAATATGTATAACTGGAGAATGGCTTTGATCTTTTCACCTGTCTCATGGTTCCTTGGGGAACACCATACTTCTCTCCATCTTGAATGAGATCTCTAGCCCATGCTGGATTTCTTTTATGTAGAATTTTCATCTGAGGCGGTTCTTGAAATTCTAACATTTCATGGTCTTCTAGAATTTCCTCATGAGGGGAAACTATGTCTTCCCTCACTGGTTCTGCAGATCTAGGAACCTCCCTCAAGTATTCTACAGTTCTGGGGATTACGGGTTCCTGTTCACGTACTTCTTCAAGCTGGCATCTTCTCAATTTCTTGAATGATGCATCTTCATCAAAATTCACATCCCTACTGATCTAAATGTGGTGGTGAAATGGTATGTAAATTCTAAAGGCCTTGGATACCTCACAGTATCCCATAAATATTCCCTTCTTTCTTGAAGGTTCCAACTTGTTTCTCTTCTCTTTCAGAATATGTATAAAAACTCGGCAGCCAAATATTTTGAGATGTATTACCTCTGGTTTCTTTCCGATGAACATCTCTTCTGAGGTCTTGAACCCAAGTGCACTGTGGGATAATTGGTTTTTCACATAAACGACTGTCATTGCTGCTTCTACCCATAAGCACATTGGAAGATCTTGATCATGGATCATAGTCTTCATAGCTTCCATTATCATTCTATTATTTCATTCAACTACACCGTTTTGTTGAGGATTATAGGGAGTTGTGAGTTCCCTCTTGATCCCAACATCTTTGCAAAAAATCATGAACTCTTTTGAGGTATATTCTCCTCCATTATCTGACTTGAGTATCTTGATCTTTCTTTCGGAAAGGTTCTCTATCAAGGCTTTGAATTCCTTGAACTTGTTGAACACTTCATCTTTAGATTTCAAAAAATACACCCAGGTCTTATGAGAATAATCATCAATAAATGATACATAGTATAAATACCCTCTAATGGAGGACGATGGAATTGGGCCACATACATCTGAATGAATGAGCTCTAGGACTCCTTCTGCTTTTTTGTCTCTCTTCGAAAAGGGGTTCTTGATGTTCTTCATGGTAAATTTTGAATTATGGTAGACCTGTGAAAGCTTTGCATATGTATGGTAGTGCCTTGTAATTGATGTGATATAATATTCTATGCCAGAGTTCACATGATTTTTCAATGGCATGGGTCATGGAAGCCTCTGAGTGACCCTTTAGTTTATATAAGCTATTTTCTTCTCTTCGAATGATGATTTCTTCATTCAGGGTTTCTCCTTTAGCCCACATGAGGACTTCTCCATCTATAAAGGAAAATCTGAAGCCTTTATTTTCTAAAGAAGAAATAGTGAGTAGGTTCTTTGTCAAACCTGGTACAAAGAGTACATCCTTCATCTTTATTGAGTTCCCTGAATTTATCTTGTATCTTGATTCTCCCACTCCCTTGATCGGATATTGGTAATCATCTCCAAGTGTCACTTTCTGAGAAAAATTCTTTTCTGAAATACAAGAGAGAATGTCTCTCTGACCTGTCATGTTCTTGGAGGCAAGACTATCAATGAGCCACGTGTCCTCTCTAGGTGTTACCGATCCTGATAGGGCCGAGATTAAGACATAGTCCTTGATCTGCTCTTTTATCATCTTTGCAGGTGGCTCTTAATCTTCAACTGCATGGGCATGTTTCCTTTTATGTTTCCTCTTGTATTCTTCTCATTTGGCTGGACATAATTTCGCAATGTGTCCTATATTGTCACAATGATAGCATTGTACAAATGAGTAATCTCTTTCCCTTCGTTGTCCTCTCTTCTGAAATCTCCTTGGATGAAATTCTTTATTATTAAATTTGTTTGGTGGTTGAGGCTCTTTATGAGTCTCCTTATGGAAGTAGGGTTTCTTCCTTCCTTTTTTGGTGTGAGTAGTTTGGGATTGATCATCATATTTTTCTAGTATCACTTCACGGTTAGCTACTCTTGTTTCTTCTTGAATGCATTCTTCCCATAGACGATCAACCTTCAATTTCTCCATTCTGGCACAAATTGTTTGGATGAATGCATCCCAAGGTCTTGTGAGACCATTAAGAGTTGTCATTATGAGCTCGTCTTCATCTATGGTGTCTCCAATTGCTTCTAACTATTCTTTAAATTCTGAGATTTTGGAGAAATATTCTTGGATTGTTTCTCCTTTTTGCATCCTCGTATTATTCAGTTGAGTTCTTAGATTCATCTTCTGGTTTATGTTTTTTCCTTCGTACAGTTTTCTTAGGTCATCAAACATTTCTTTTGGAGTATTATTTGATGACACATAAGAAATTAGGTGGTCTTTGATTGAATCTGCAATGATTCTTTTGGCCCTGATCGTGTCATTTAGATGCTTGGCTTTTTCTGCAGCATCGTCGAGTTCCTGTACTTCTTCTTTGACAAATCCTTCTAGGTCATTCTCTTCAAGGATCAGGCTGATCCTATACTTCTAGGCACAAAATATTTCCATGCCTTCCAGTTTGTCAGCAAGCTTCGTGCTTGCAAACATCTTTTACCTAGAGCTAGGAAAATGACCAAAAAATGAAAATGCTCAAAATCAAATTTTGAACTTACCAGGAGATGCACTTGGCTGAAGTGAGTAGCCTGGTGTGCTTGGATATAAGAAAATCCAACTTTTACCCCTCCAAACTTGATCTGTGAATTTCTGGACTGGTGCTTCTAGTTTTCTGGTACCTATGGTACTCTGGTACTTCTGGTACTTCTGGTTCTCTGGTTTTCTAGTACTTCTGGTACTTTGTGAAACTAGGGTTTCACTTTCTAAGAGATATAGACACTGAAAAGTGCACTGAGACTTCCAAAGTAATCCTTGGGGGAGGGCGCACTTTTCTAAATGGTTTTAGGGATGAAAAGCTTCACCATCAAAAATCTCTAATTTGCATGTACGACAACAGTGACATTTTTCACTCTTGTGAAAGATGCTTTCTTCAGCTTGGCTTTGATACCATGTTAATGTTTAAGCCACTATTATAGTTCTTTGCATTTCAATAGATAAAAATAGCATAATACAAGATCACTGAGAAATACACAATCAGAAGAGACACAACATTTATCTTGGGAAACCCTATAGGGGAAGAAAACCCAACAAAACTTCCTTATTATATATAGCCAATACAATGCCAAGAGATAACTCAAATTAATACAGAATATACTCTCCCAAAGATGCGCCACTCTCTCTCTCTCTTCTCCAACTGCAGTTCTGAAACTTGTCTCTCAATGAGAAAGTGAGTGTGTGTCTAAGTGAAGCGCTAGCCTCCTTATTTATACAATATTGGCACGTGTGGGAGTGTCCTTTCATTAACAGGGTTGACTTGTTCTCCTAGGTGGTTATAACCACCTTTATTATATTCCGGGGCCTCTTTGATATATTATGGGGATGACTTCTTTTTTTTCCTAATACAATTATAATATGAGCAATCCGCAAAAGGGGATTTGGTCCTTTTACAATAGCTAACATGATCAATCCACAATGGGGATTGATCCAATGAATGATATATCAAATAATAATAAGAATACACTTTGCAGTTACATTATTTCAACATAAATCACTTGAGACTCGTCTTTTCGTTCCATTTTCCATATAGATTTTTGAGCTTAGGGAACTCTTTCTTTCCCTTCCCTTTTTCACATCCCTTTTCCCCCTAGGGTCACTGAGACCGCCTCCTTAGAGTGACCTAGTCACCCTTGAAGTGCGAGACCTACATCAAGGTGACATTGTATGTAGTGTTCCATAGTTCTCACCATTTTGGTGGTTTAGTTAGGATTTTCCCAATCTACAACTTGTGTGATAACAATTCCAACCTGATAAGATGGATTTTCCAAATGGAACAATATTTTTCTCTCCACATTATTAATGATGAACTAATGAAGCTTTGGGTGGGTGTGTTGTACTTGGGTAAAGGTGGTGATGGCATAAGAAGGTGTCCGGGGTGTGAATTTCTATTTGGCTAGAGGCCCTTGAACAAACTAGATAAGCATAGGTGGTGGCAACTAGCTAGATTATATGACCCACTTTTGTATCCCAACCACAACCCCATCTAGGGCCTACAAACAATCCCCCTAATTATCAATCCCTGAGGGTCAATAAGTTGACCCCGACAAAAGAGGCCAATTGCTAATGTCTATTCCTTTGTTATAATTGTGGTGAGAAATATTTCAAAGGACATAAATGTAAGGAATAAAAAATATGTGTCATACATATGGCCCAATTCTAAAATATTGAGGAAATTTATGAGAATTTCACTAGTACATAGTTCGATTTAGTAGACACTACACCTCCTCCTCATGAAGAAACCAACTGAGAGACTCCTTGTGAGGAACCCAAAATTTTCACCCATGTTTTATCATGAATTTTATCTCACTACACCTTGAATTTGATTAGCTATACCAGGCACAAAAATATGATTATTTTATTCAACAACAAAACACCCACAATTTTATCCTTTTCCAAGTTGTAAAAGAAACTCATTGTTATGTCCATGTGATGCACAATTTTCAAATCATGATAACTAATGGAGGTGCGATAAAATGTGGAAAAACTTCTTGTAGAGGTTTTTACAGAAACCCCCGAAAAATTTACCCCCTATACATTTATAGCGAATTTGTTTAGCAGAGGCGGGCGAGTGAAGGTTTTTGTGGAGGTTTTAACACCAATGAACCTTAGTTGACCATAAACACCGATGCACCTAATTCGACCGTAAACATTGGTGCTCCTAAGTCAACCATGCGCATCGGTGCTCTTACAAATCATAGCATCTTGATGCTTAACAAATAAAGAGAATTATAACAACTATTAATATAAAATAAGAAAATGTTGTCAGTTCTCCCCCAATAACAAAGAGCAACATTTCTTCTACAATAAAATAGTGCACTGGTGCTCTCCCCAATAACAAAGCGCACCTGTGCTCCAAAACATAATGCTTCATTGCTTCTAATATTGTTTGTTAATACAAAATACTAAAATATTATTTTTTATTTTATAATAAATAAAATGCACTGCATTTCTCTCTCGAAAAAAGTGCTCCAATGATCCCCGAATAACAAAGCACACTGATGCTTCCCAACAATAAAGCACAATAATGCTCATATAAGAAATTCATCGGGAAAACCAATTTTTAGATAAAATAAATTAATTTAAAAACCATAAAGCTTCCATGGTGAACTTAGAAACCAATAAATCCCTGGTGTGTTCCGATAAAAAAACGCAATGGTGCATATTATTGTCAAGCATGCCGTTAAAGGGTAAAATAAAAAAAATTACCAAATCGAATTAATGCACTGAAATATATAACAAAAATATTAGTGGGAATTCTATATTTTCAAAATGTATGTGTTTATAAATGAAAACCCTAACCACTTTTTCATTATTTTTCCAAAATTTAGAGGGGATACTAGTGCAAGAGATACTTACAAGCAAAGTCTTTGGAGTGGGTATATTTTTTTGAAGAGCCAAATTTACATACAAATTTGTAGGGGAGAAATTACAGGTGTGTGGTTTTATTCTATTCATCATCTCAATATTTCCCCTATTTGATTCAAAAAGATTTAGTGCATTATAAAAAAATAAAAGGGTTTCACAGTTACATTCAGTATTGGAAGCCCTAACTTCCTGGTTGTTTCTCTTAGCTTTCCTCTCTATATTTCACAAGTAGAATTTGTTTTTAAGAAATAATTTTTTATAGGGTTTCTTTACTTATATATGAGGAATTTGGTATACGTTGCGATGGGATCACTCATTGCATTATATCTCTAACCTTGTCGATGCCAAATTTATTTTAAAAAATGATTCTACATTTCAATGTGCACATTGTATAGGAATAGCGCATCGATGTGCATGTTCATGTCAACAACATTGGTGCTCCTAAGTCGATTGTGCGCACTAGTGCTATTAAGTCAACCATGCAAAATAGTGCTCCTAAGTCTATCATGTGCACTAATTATCTTCCCAATAACAAAGCACATTGGTGCTCCAAAACATAACACCCTAGTGCTTTCAATAATTGTTATTAATATAAAATACTAAAATATTGTTTTTTATTTTATAAAAACTAAAATGCATCAGGATGCTCCCCAATAACAAAGTGTATTGGTGCTCCCACAATAAAAAATCACATTAGTGCTCCCCCAATAACAAAGTGTACCAATGCTCTTCCCAATAACAAAGTGTAACGATGATCCCCCAATAACAAAGCACACTAGTGCTCATGTTCTTGTCAACGACACCATAGAGTTTAAAATAAAAATAACTTTGTTCACATGTTCATAAGTGTTCAATAAAAAATAATGAGGAATTAGTGATTCTATTAATTAATAGAGCATCAATGTTTCTATTAATTAATATATCGTCGATGCTTATATTAATTTATAGAGCATTTATGCTTCTATTAATCTTATTTTCTAAAAAAATTTCATAGTTTTTATATCTGATGATTCCTGTCTTTTTTTGATAGAATATGTCCACTATAAGCTCAAGAAAAAAAACTTATTGTAGCGATCATGATGGTAGCTCGTCCCAACAGGAGAACACAACAAGTTCTTTAATTTATATTAAAAAATTAATATCTTTGAATTATTTGTAGGTTTAAATTAATGATGTTCCAAGGGACAAATGAGGGAAAAATCAATACATGCTGGTGGGGATGTCCAAAAATGTGTACAAGGAGATGGTAAAATAAATGAACATAATTGCATCGCAGGAGGAGCCATCCCAACAATTACAATGTGCATAAGAGGTATGCAATCATTCGTTTATTCTTTTATGTACATCAAATTTAATTGTTGCATGAAATATTATTTTTC
>JZKD02S1717790.1:526182-582431 GCA_000966675.3 Picea glauca
TGTACACTCTTCCACGTGGGGGAGTGCAGAGGGGGGGTACCCCCTCTGTGGGGTCCATCCCCCTGGCTAGGGGGTCTGGGGGCAAGCGGGCCCCCAGTGGGGGTTCGGGGGTGAATCCCCAGAAGCAAAAATTGCCTTATAAAAGTATATTGTAATTTCATTGTAAATATGGACCGTTCATTATAAGGTCACAGATCTAACGGTAGAGATTATGTTAGGGTTTTTATCCCTAGAAGGCAACCCTCTTTTATGAGGGAAATTTATTGCGACTATGTACGAGGGTGAATATTGTATTCTGAGAGAGGAGACTGTGAGAGAAAGAAGAGGAAGTTACATCGGGTTTTGTTGTAGGTTTTATCCCTTCATTTTGCTGGATAATAATAAAGGAAGTACCTGGCAATTTCTCTGGTGGACGTAGCCCACACTGGGTGAACCACGTAAATCTGTGTCTCTCTTGTGTTGTGTGTCTTCTGTGTTTTTTTTTTTTGTTTCTGCATTTGTTTTATTTTATTTCTCCGCGGTCCTCTTTTTCTAACATAAATAAGATTTTGACTTGGTGCATTGTGTTCTTCATAAATTGATTTGAATAATAGCATATATTCTAATTAATGGAATCTTTTATAGTATGCATGTACTAACAATAATTAATACATGCGCATTTCTTGTAGAATTAGTGGTGCAGGAAAGAAAAATTTAGTTGTTATATGAGAAATAGAGATACGTAGGATGCAAAAGGGTCTTACAACGACGAGGAAGAGATCATAGATATGCATATCAACATGGGAAATGTTGAGGAAAATTCTAATAGAGGAAGGGACATGTAGGAGCCTGTAACTATGAGAATCCTGTGAAGATAAGTGCATAAATATAAGGTCGATATTTAAAATATTGTGAAAGATCAGAAGGAAATACTACAAAGCCTGAATATGTTGTAGGAGAAAGTCAACAAATATTCTGGCACAAGATAAGAAGCTAGTACAATGAAATTGGAAGTATTTATATCTCATGATGATCTGTAAATTGTGGTGGATATTCCACTGAAACAGTTCGTCACAAAAGATCTAATAAAATGTTGAAATATTTACTATGAAGGTTAATTTACTTTAGATCTATAGAATATTTAGTTACTGATAAAATAGATAAAATTTAAAAAACAAAGAACAATAAAACACATTCACAGCTGTTAGCATCAGAAGTCACTCCTAGATTTCTTACAGGAGCATATCCCAATGCCCATCAGTTATATGTCACGATTTGTTTAATGGGGTGATCAGATGGATGAAGACTCAAGAAAATATAGCCTTAACTCGGGAAACTGGGCCTGCTATGTAGAAATCAAGGGAAGTCTTAATCCAACTTCTGTCAGTAAATAATTAAAGGGTGGTAGAAGGAAGACTTGTGAGAAGGGTGAGAAAGACTGCCTCGGGAAACAGGCCTTCAAAAGCTTGAGGATGAAAAACTCGGAAGCCAAGATCCTCTTGGTCCAGAGCTTCAAGGAGCTGAGGGGTGACTCGATTGAATCCTTCAATTCCAAGTCGTTTCAGCACTGAGAACATCATAAGAATCGATTAGAAACAATATGACTATTACAGTGATCCAACCTACATCATCCTATAATAGCCACAACTCGACTAGATCCTCCAATTCCGAGTTGTTCTAACATAGTAAACAAAGAAATGGAAGGGAAAATGACATCCATAAAGTAAGAAATCTCAAATGCCTTATACATTAACTAGAGCGACCAACTCTTCATCAAAACTTTACAATCGGGAGCTTCGCTCGACCATACCCCCCTTTTCAAAATACAAAAACTAAGTCTATATACTCAGGAAAATTCACCTCACAGAGGCGTGTCTAGTTACCCAAAGCTTGGTGTCCCTTCAGTCAAACTCGTACTGATATCTTTCTTTAAGTGCCATCTTAACTATGCATAGCTCCTGCAAGGAGGGTAGTTGAGCCATTAAGTGTTGGTATAGTGTGCGCAGACTTCTCTGTTGTGTCGAGAACTTTGTCATGGTTTCTTTGAGAAAATAGATACAAAAGACCTCTTCAGGTAGACGGCTTGCCAGACCCTCCATCCCCTCACTTAATGAATGAAAGGAGGTTTCAACCACCCGCTCTTTCCTTCATTTACTTCAATGCTAGAAACAATATTGAGATCGGATCCGATGGCGCCTGGAGATCACGATGATCCCCTCTGTAAATGAACTCAATGCCCTTGTCCTTCTTTACGCAGCTCCTATCTGTCCTCAAGTGACCACGAACTATGACCACATGCTTATTCCCAAGGCGCTTTCGGCGTTCACGAATATGAAGGGGCTATCCCTGCAATTTGAAATAGCGATGAGAAAAATGCCAAGACGGCTCAATCTAGTGACAAGAATCCCTTTGAGATCTAACAGTCCTGAACTCACCCGAAACTACTGTGGGCCTGGGTCTGGGACTCTCCTGGAACCTTGCGCATCGGAATATAACGGAGCTGCTCTTTGCGCCTTGGAGTCGCGATAGGCGAAACGCCGAGATGGGTCAATTTGTTTCCAAGTGTCCCCTTTAGATGGATGGCTGAAAGTATTTCGTGATGTCGTGGGCCCCAATTTCAGCGCCTTCGGCGCTGTCGGGGTTCGGGGTTTCGTGATGTTGAAAGACATAAAACCTTCACCCTTTTCACTCACGACTGCCGAAAATCAGTCGTGACCAGATCTCGTGCCACGTGCCCTTTGGGATGAACGACTGTCATTCATTCTTGAACATGCTATGGGCGCTATCCATTGCGCTAACCTCGACACATCTTTGCTAATCGTGATTTCTCGCCCACCGCTGATCTGATTATTTGGATACATCCTGAACTTTGAAATCGGGGCGCTCGCTCGCTTGATCCAAGCTTGAAATGGATATCTTCTGTGTGCTACGCTTGGGCACTTCTCGTGCAACCTGCAGACCCAGATATCCCTATGCCGAAGACAAGTAATGTTGCTAACATTAAGGCTCCACGGGGGATAGAGTCGTCCCTGTGATGCTCTAAGGACTCATTTTGCAGTTTCAGTGCCTTGCCGATGGGATATGGAGTCATTTACTAAGCCAAAAGATAAAAATAAAAATAAACAAAGAGTCACAAGGAAAATATTTACAAATGAAGGAGCCACCGAAGGCTCAGACAAAACATTTCTTAAGGAAATGCCCATTTACTAGGTCGTTGAAAACTTCTTCACCCTCCAAATCCTGCAACCTGTAAGTTTTATTTGAGAAAAATTCAGAGATTTTGAAGGGCCCGATCCACAGGGCTTCAAAATTGTCGTGCCTACCCTTATCTTGTTTCGGAGCATCCCATTTCAGCACCAGGTCTCCTATGCAAAATTCTTCCTTCTTGGCATTTTTATCAAAAACCTGTTTGATCCTTTGTTGATGGTCCTGCATTCTGTCCATTGCCTGCTCCTTGGCTTGTTGGACCTCCACTAACTGATGAATCCTTATGATCATGTCATTAGGCTCTTCCTGTTGATCCTGGAGGAATTTTGCTATAGGAATGGCTAAATGAGAAGGGAAAACAGCCTCTGCTCCATAGACTAATTGGAAAGGAGAGACACCGATAGATCTCTTTGTGGTCACTCGGTGGGCCCATAGAGAAAATTTCAATCTGGAATGCCAGGCCTTCTTATTGTCTTCCAACAATATTTTGATGATTCTTATCGGGATTTTTTTGGAGGATTATGCTAAACCGTTGCCCTGTGGGTAATATGGGGTGGAGTGAATCAGTTTGATTCTGAACTACTCGCAAAACTTAGCCAATGGCTCGGACCCGAAAGTGGCTGCGTTATCAGTGAAAATTTTACTCGGGCAGTCGAATCTCGTGATGAGGTCCTCCAGGAATCCAATGATTACCTTGTGGGAAGCACTCCTAGTAGGGATAGCTTCAATCCACTTGGTAAAGAAATCAGTAGCAGTCAGGATCCACCTGTGCTGTCCATTGGAAGTAGGGTGAATTTCTCCAATGAAATCTAGGCCCCACTGCTGGAAAGGTCCTGAAACTACCACTGGATTTAACGACAGAGACTTGAGCTGCTTCTTTCCTACAAATTTTTGACATTTGATGCAAGCTCTGACCTTTTTGCAAATGTCAGTGAAAACGGTAGGCAAGTAGTATCTAGCCCTGAGGATTTTGTGGGCTGTGGCTTTCCATAAGTGGTGCCCTCCACACAAGCCGCTATGAAATTCAGCCACAATCATTTCGACCTCTTATGGACTCGTGCATTTTAAAAGCACCCCCAGGGGGTCTTTCCAATATAACATTTGATCGATCAGGCAGTATCTGACTGCCTTGAGCTTCAGAGCTCTTGCTTTGTTCCTTTGCAGGCCGTCTGGGGGGTGCAACTCTTGCAGAAAGTATATGACATCCTTATACCAAGGACATAGAGCTAATGGGGGTTCTCTTCGAGGGTCCATTTCAGACAACCGAATTTGTGGAATTTCTGAGCATTCATTTATGAAACTTATCCCTAGAGCTTGGTAGTTTGCTTCAACCAATAGCTTGGCTAAACCTTGACCTTTGATCAATTTGGCGAGCCTTATTTCCAGGTCAAATTCCAGAATTTTGGCTATCCATTTACTCCTTCTCCCATCTATGTCATGCTGAATAAGAATGTCTTTAACAACAGCCAAGGGGACGTAAGCGATGATTTGTTATTGTAGGACATAGATTCTGAATGCCTTGAGAGCCTTTACCAGGGAATAGGCATGCTTCTCCATAGTGTTATACCCAACTTTGGCATCCCTCAATGCTCGGCTGAAATAGGAAATAGGCTGCTCAAGTTCGACCTTATTTGTCTGTAATAAAACAACAACCACCGTATTAGGTGAGGCAAAGGAGAAAATAAGAAAATCCTTTGAGTAGTCGGGGCTAATAAGCACAGGGGCTTCTGTCAGGGCCTTCTTTATTTTCTCAAAGGAATGTCATGATTTAGAAGTCCACCTCACTTCATTTCCTTTCCTTAACATGGCTGTTATAAGTTTTACCTCTTCAGCAAGGTTAGGCACAAACCTCCTCAGAAAATTAATCTTACCAAGGAAGGATTGGACCTCCTTCTTGGACCTTGGGATTGATAATTCTTGTATTGCCTCCACTCTGCTAGGGTCAATCCTGACTCCTTCCGCTGATACTATGTGGCCTAGTAACTTTCCCTCCTGCATGGCGAATAGAGATTTCTTGGGGTTTAATGAAATGCCAAAATTTATGCATTTCAAGAAAACCTTCCTGAGATGATGACAATGTTCTTTATCAGATTTTGAAAACACTATGATGTCATCCAGATAGATGACCACAAATTTATCCTTTTCCCCAACGAAATCTATGTCCATGGCATGCTGAAACATTGCCCCTGCATTCATTAGTCCAAATGGAATCTTGGCGTACATGAATGTCCCCCATGGAGTGGTAAATGTCATCTTTTCCCTGTCCTCAGGAAGAACAGAGACTTGATTGTAGCCAGAGAAACCATCAATCATGGACATCCTGGAAGCTCTTGTTACCCTCTGCAATATATGTTCCATATTTGGCAAGGGGTAGTTATCCTTTCGTGAGCTCCTGTTTAGGTTTATGAAGTCTACACAGAGTTAGATCTCTCCATTCTTTTTCATTATTGTCACCAAGTTGGCCACCCACTCTGAATATCTCAGTGGTACAATGATCTGAGATTGAAGCAACTTCTTCACTTCCTTCTCCATGATAGGCAACAGCATAGGATTGATCTGTCTCAGCTTCTGCCTAAATGGCTTTGCCTCCTCTTTTAATGGGATTTTATG
Source organism: Picea glauca (assembly GCA_000966675.3). Lineage (NCBI taxonomy): Eukaryota > Viridiplantae > Streptophyta > Pinopsida > Pinales > Pinaceae > Picea > Picea glauca. The sequence continues at coordinate 531,979 of JZKD02S1717790.1, forward strand.
CTCGATGACAGAGGTTTCATAGGTTTTGAGGTAGTCGTAGGTCCAAGAAAACACATCAGCAAATTCCCTCAAAATTCCAATGTATTCGGACCTCTTCTCCTTTGTTAGACTTCTTGACAATTTGACAAAGTTGGGCTCACTCTCGGTCCCAATGTTGCACTGAGTAGTACCAGTGTCATCCTCCAAGGTCTCTCCTTTTAATGACACATAATTTCTATCAAAAATCCTTTCCAAAGGAACCAGTCCTCTTGGAATATGATTGTTGGGCAGCTGCACAATGTTACACTTTGCAATCTTATTCAGAAAATTACCCCCACCAAGATTTTCTTTAGAGACAGAGTCTTGGTCGATGTGCATCTCTGAAAATTCTTCGACAGTCTCCAAGAACTTATTGATCTCGATATCATCCTAGAATACCTTCCAATGTTTGACGTTGTTAGGTATGGAGGGCTTGTATTTCACTTCCACATCATATCTGAATTTAGGCGGCAAGGGTACTTTGAAATTACTTGCTGATGTAGCCAAGGAATCTGCCATTGTGTTCTCCTCTCTTGGGATGAAAGAAATGTTAAATGCTGAGAAGAAACTGTCAACTAGGTCCCACACCTCATTTCTGTAGCTTCTGAGTTGAGGATTCTTAGCCTGATAAGTGTTTCTGATCTGTTGGACCACCAACTTTGCATCACTGAACAGTGCTACCTCCTGAATTCCCATTTCCCTCGCAGCTCTTAATCCCAGAACAAGAGCTTCATACTCTGCCACATTGTTGGTAGCTTCAAATTCTAATTTGTATGACAGAGATATGGTTTCCTGAGCAGGTGACACAAAGACCACCCTAGCTCCAGTGCCTTCCCTGGAAGAGGCTCCATCAAAGAACATTTTCCAAACAGGGGTGATGGAGGGAGGAAATTTAGGGGAAATGGTGGGCTGCTTTATGAGTTTAAGAGGAGGTTCAAGAGCATGGGTGAGTTGAAGCACACTGGAACCTAAATCAGTGTCCAAGGAAAAAATGGGATGGTTGGTAGGGTTGGCCTCATCACTGATTATATAGGCCAGCTGGGCTTCCCTGTATAATCTTCTATGCTCTCCTCCAAACACTGGGATAGTAGCGTATGTGAGGTCCATCTGCAAAGTTCCCCCCAGTATTTTTATCCAAGATCTTGATAACAACATACCAAACTTGGGGGGGACATCGGCCACTACAATATCCATGACCACACTTTTCATGGGAAACTGAAACAAGGTCACAACCAAGTCTTTGATAACTCCTAGACACTGAACCTTCCTGGAGTCAAAGGAATAGAGGTCATGATAAGCTTGGGTGACTTCTAGTCCTAACTCTTCCATGACAGTTTTGGGCATAAGGTTGTGAGAAGCCCCTGAATCCATCAAGCAATTGTGCAGTACCTTGTCATGTATGTTCAAGGAAGTGTAGAAGGGAGGGGATGAGTCGTTCCTATCTTCTACCATAGGACCTAGAATAACTGTAGGATTTTCATCTTGTAAATTGATGGAGTCTATGGGAAGGCATGAGACCTCAAACTGTAAAATCTCAGAGAAGCGTTTCTTGAACCCTTCATGTTTAATCAATTATGTCATGGGCACAGGGATTCTGAGTTTTTGAATTTCATGCTCGAAATTAAAATAAGATGAAATCTTTGGGATTTATCTTATTTCGGGAACATGACTCTCGATAATGGGAGAGAGGGGTTGGGTATTCTTACCTCTTTGATTGTCTGCTGCTTCATTAGAAGGATTCTCTATTTTAGTGAGATGCTCAGGGACATTATTGTTACTGCCTTCTTCTGGGATCTCAGGTCATACCTGCATTGGCGGCCACTAGTCTTGTTTGCCTTGCTCAACTCGTTTAGCTGACTGTTCATGAGAGACTCCTCATATGCTGATTGGGTGAGATGAGGAAAAGGAGGAGTTTCCCCTAAGAAATGAATTTTAGGATCCAGCTCATCTATTTCCCCTTATTCCCCCTCGGCCACCAAATTGTTTTGGAAAGGGGCCTGAATCTTCTGGTCTTCTCTGTCTCTTCCCCTTTCCCTTTGCACAGTCGGGGAAGCAATATTGTTGGGCCTTCTGAAACCTCCTCCCTTTTCGGTGTTTTGGGAGCCTTTGTATGCTTGCCTCCCTTCCACCCTCATTCTCTCCATCTCTGCAGATATAGACTTCACCATCCTGGTCAGTTCATCCACTTGAGGGTGGGGCACCGATGGGCCAGAAGTCGAGGTTTCCGACCTTCCCTTTCTCCTGTCTTCGCCGGCCTTGTTTCTTAGTTTGTCATCTGCTAATACATTGGATTCCACTTCTATGGCCACGTCTTGCATTTGAGATAAGGAGGTGGCTCTTTATTCTCTCAACAAAAGACAGAAATCGGGGCCAAACGCATTAGCATAAGAAATTTTGGCCGAGGTTTCTGAGGGTTTTATTTCGGCAGGAATTTTATTATACATCTTATTAAATCTTTTGGAGAAGTCAGAGACAAACGATCCTTCCATATTCTTTAGAGAACTAAACTATGTCATGTAGTACATGAAATCTTTCTTATCGCCCCACTTCCTCAGGAAAGCATTATCCAGGGCTTCGATCCCAGCAATAGATCTGGGGGCCAATCCTCTGAACCATTTCCTCACCTCGCCATCCAAGCTCTGGACAAAGACTCTCATCCAGACATATTCATTTTCAATGTTGAGGTTGTCTGCATAACTGTAGAAAGTAGTCGGGTTCTCTTCCACAGTTATGTCTCCTTAACTTGGGCATGTATTTCAGGTAATCCCCGGCAGGGAGAGGATTCATAGGATGGGGTAGGATTAAGGGGGCATATCTAGTAGTGACTATGGCATCCATTCTATTTAGAGGGGGACTAGCACCAACCATAAGAATATTAGGTGGAGGAGAACTTGGAGGAGAGGGAGTTCGCGAAGGGGCTACTGGGAATGAGTCTCGAAGTGGAGTGGGAAACAAGAGGTGATTTAAGGAGAAGGATAATGATCTCAAGTTAGTAGGTTCTCCTCTTTGTGTAGGAGTGGGGAAATATTATGTAGTCTGGGGTCTACGCCAAGGTACAACTTCAGAGGAGAGGGGAGTGACAAGGATTTATCCCTCCAATCCTAGACCAGGAGGGGAAAAATCAGCAGGAACACTCCCAAAATTTAGGAATCAGGAAACCTCCGAAGGAGGTCTATTAAGAAACTGAGGAGGAGAAAATGGGGTTCTTACAGAAGGAGATTGAGGATTACCTGTTTCGGAGGTGGAATCTTCTTCTTCAGGGGCCTTTCCTTTTCTGAGAACCACCTCTGGATCAGTTTCAGGTGTAGCTAGAGGCAACTATGGATGAGACAGCATGTGTCTACCTCTGAAATCCACAATTAACGCGGCAGGTTCGCCACAGTGGAGTCGTCACAATGGATTCACCAGGTGCACAGTAGAAATCTTCAAAGGCTCTGATACCTGATGCACCTTCAGGATCAGAGGCTCAATGTTGTTCAATCCTGGGGAAAATTTTCAACTTCGTCCCCGACAATGGCGCCAGAAATGTTAGCGTCAGAAGTCACTCCTGGATTTCTTACAGGAGCAAAGCCCAATGCCCATTAGTTATATGTCACGATTTGTTTAATGGGGTGATCAGATGTATGAAGACTCAAGAAAATATAGCTTTAACTCAGGAAACTAGGCCTGGTATGTAGAAAGCAAGGGAGGTCTTGATCCAACTTCTGTCAGTAAATAATTAAAGGGTGGTAGAAGGAAGACTTGTGAGAAGGGTGAGAAAGACAGCCTCGGGCAACAGGCCTTGGGAAGCTTGAGGAAGAAAAACTCGGAAGCCAATATCCTCTTGGTACAAAGCTTCAAGGAGCTGAGGGGTGACGCGACTTAAACCTTCAATACTAAGTCATTTTAGTACTAAGAACATCATAGGAACCGATTAGAAACAATATGACTATTACAATGATCCAACCTACATCATCCTATAACAGCCACAACTCGACTGGATCCTCCAATTTTGAGTTGTTCTAACACAGTAAACAAAGAAATGGAAGGGAAACTGACATCCATAAAGTAAGAAATCTCAAATGCCTTATACATTAACCAGAGTGACGAGCACTTCATCAAAACTTTACAATCGGGAGCTTCGATCAACCATCCCCCCCTTTTTAAAATAAAAAAACTGAGTCTATATACTCAGGAAAATTCACCTCACAGAGGCGTGTCCAGTTACCCAAAGATTGGTGTCCCTTCAGTCAAACTCATACTGATATCTTTCTTTAAGCACCATCTTAACTATGCATGGCTCCTGCAAGGAGGGTAGCTGAGCCATTAAGTGTTGGGCTAGCGTGCATAGACTTATCTATTGCGTTGAGGACTTCAGCATGGTTTCTTTGAGAAAATCGATAAACAGGACCTCTTCGGGCAGACGACTTGCCATACCCTCCATCCCCTCACTTAATGAATGAAAGGAGGTTTCAACCACCCGCTCTTTCCTTCATTTACTTCAATGCTAGAAACAATATTGAGATCAGATCCGATGGCGCCTGGAGATCACGATGATCCCCTATGTAACTGAACTTGACGCTCTTGGCCTTCTCTACACAGCTCCTATCTGTCCTCAAGTGACCACGGAATGTGACCATGTGCTTATTCCCAAGGCACTTTCAGCGTTCGCGAATATGAAGGGGCTATCCCTACAATTTGAAATCGCAATGAGTGAAACGCCGAGACGGCCCAATCTGGGGCCACACGTACCTCTGAGATCTGACGGTCCTGAACTCATCCAACGTTGTTGTGGGCTCAGGTCTGGGACTCTCCCGGCACCTCGGGCATCGGAATATAATGGAGTTTCTCTTTGCACCTTCGAGTCGCGATAGGCGGAACGCCAAGATGGCTCAATTTGCTGCCAGGTGTCCCATTTAGATGGACGACTGAAAGTGTTTTGTGATGTCGCGAGCCCTAGTTTCGGCACCTTCGGCGCTGTCGAGGTTCAGCGTTTTGCGATGTTCAAAGACATAAAACCTTCACCCTTTGCATTCACGACTGCCGAAAAGCTGTTGTGAGCAGATCTCATGCCACGTGCCCTTTGGGATGAATGGGTGTCATCCATTCTTGAACATGCTATGGGTACTATCCATTACACTAACCTCGGTGCAGCTTTGCTAATCACGATTTCCCACCCACCGATGATCTGATTCTTTGGATACATCTTGAACGTTGAAATCGGGACACTCGCTCGCTTGATCTAGGCCCGAAATGGATATATTTTGTGTGTTGTGCTTGGGCGCTTCTCGTGTAACCTGTAGACCTGGATATCCCTATGCCAAAGAAAAGTAATTTTTCTAACAACACCATCCACAAATAAACATAAGATATGACCCGGGAAACCCAATATGGGAGAAAACCCATCTAGAAGGTGAGGCTACTCTCCTCTCTTTTCTCTGGTATAGAAATGATGCAAGTACAAAGAAAGAGACACTCTCTATGTAGTTTCCTTTGAACTGTGGCTTGTACGACTGCTACATAATCTCTCCCCCTTTTTTGTTCTCACAAAATCTCAGATGTTTTTCTTAGCTATGGAACAATATACAATGCAAAATAATGGAACCCCTTCTCCTACTAGTGGCATGGTTTTTAACATAGCTCAATAGCCATATAGGGATAGGTTTTTTGACATCCTCAACCTTCAATTGTGATAATATTTTGGACCTTATAAAATGTTCCTATAAAATCCACTACATGGCTAGCCCCACATGTCTAAGTAATGAAGGCTAACATGGCATCCCATCGCACCATGGTGATCATTATGGTAGGTCCACTTGTGGGAGACATATATTTCTCCTTTGAACTTTGATTGACGAACAATCTGCATCGTTGGAAAGGTATCGATGTGTAGAATTTAGAATATTCTTACATAGCAAGGTTTAGACAAAAAAAAAGGTCTTTTGATGCCTCAAAATGGCTCCGAAAGATTTTTGACTATTTTTTGGACCCAAATTTCCAAATTTGGACCAGCCATTGAAATGGTCCTGCAAGTTGATTCCTCCAATTTTCCACCCAAAAAGTAGTGAGATAGATGAAAAATAATATAATGATCCAATCTAGATCACATGATAGGGGGGATGATCATGGAGGATCTAAACGTTCAAGGAGTGCTAATAGAAATCAACATCAGCAATTCCCAGGGAACTCGACCTAAAGAAGTTCAAGCACCTTACTGAGAAGAGAATTTCTTGGAAGAAGTTCAAGAAATATTTCCAGCAACAATACTTGTTAGATCAATATTATAATAAGAATATTCAAGACTTTTTTGAAATCAAACCTGGGAACATGATGATGGATGAATATGAAAGTAAATTATTGGAAGTCCTTAGGTATGTGAGTTTCATCAGAAATGAGAAGGTCAAAATTCATAGGTTCCTGAGTGGACTTCCATCTTTTTACAAGGATAAAATTTAGTTTGATGAGTCTAGGAATTTAGAAGAAGCCAGAAGAAAGGATAAGTATTTGTATGAGAAAAACATAGGAAGGAAAACAATCTAAAAGGTCTGGGATGATAAGAAGAAAGGTAATATGGGTGAAAGGAAGAAAGGATTAAATACCATTTCATTACGAATAGATATCAAGCATATCAACAAAGGAATCCATCTCAAGGAGATAAAAAAATGACAAATTCCTTGGGAAAGAGGCCAAGATAGAAACCCATAAAGTGTTGGGGATGTGAATGAGATCACAGGTATAAATCTTTTCCTCACCAAGGAGATAAAATGAAGATTGTGCACAACATCAAGCAAGAGGAGATAGCAGATGATGTAGGTGGAAGCATGCCAAGGATCTATTCAACCTTGGACAATATAGAAGCAGACTATCAATCCTACATGATTGAAGTGGAAGATAAGATTGATAATTGGCACATAACTATTTTGATTGATTCTTGAGCTAGTATATTTATATAGATCCAAATCTAGTTGAAGAATTAAATTGAATAAATGTAAGCATGAAAAGTCTTGGTTAGTTCAGCTAGCTACTAGAACCAAGACAAGAATTAATGAGCTTGTTAATGATTTCCCAATAAACATGAATGGAATCAACACTAATATAGAATTGAACATTAAACCACTTGGGTCTTATGATTGCTTGATTGGTATGGATTGGTTGGAAAAGAAACATGTTGTATTAGATTGTTATAACAAGTCTTTCACATGTCTTGATGAGGAATGGATTTCAAGGACAATGTAAGGTATTCCAAGGCCTATATGTATCCAAGATATTTAAGAATTGTAGCTTAAAATATTTTTTAGAAAAGGGTTCCAAATATATGAATCCCATATGGAAGATCCAATGAAGGATAAGGAGCCAAGTATTGAAGATTATCTAGTCCTGAAAGGATATGAATATGTGTTTGGGGAGTTGCTAGGATTTCCACCAAAGAGGGATATAGATTTCTCTATTGACTTAATTCTTGGAGCTTCCCCATTATCCAAAACTCCCCACATAATGAGCACACTAGAGATAAAAGAGATGCAAATGCATCTAGAAGAGTTGTTGAAGAAAGAGTATATATGCCCAAGTGTTTTTCCTTGGGTTTCCCCAGTTCATTTTGTTAAGAAAAAAGATTGAACATTGCGCTTATGTATTGACATTAGAAAGATGAAAAATGTTACAGTCAAGAAAAATATCATTTTCCAAGGATTGATGATCATTTTGATCAGCTGAAAGAAGAAAATATATTTTCCAATGTTGACTTGAAGTCGGGATATGATTAAGTGAGATTAAGAGAAGATACTAGCAAAACAACCTTTAGGAAAAGGTATGGACACTATGAATTTGTAGCGATGCCTTTTGGGTTGAAAAATGTGCCCACTACATTTATATGACTCATGAATGGGGTGTTTAGAGATTTTATGGAAAAGTTTGTCATTCTATTCTTGGATGATATTCTTATCTATTCCAAGACAGAGGCAGAACATGAACAACATTTGAGGATGGTGCAAAAAGTGTTGAGAGAGAACCAATTGAATGCCAAATTGAGTAAATACACTTTTTATCATAAGAAGATCCATTATTTGGGTCACATTGTTTCAAAAGATGGCATAACAATGGATTCATAAAATATTGAAGCAATCAAAAGTTGGCCAACACCTACAAAATTTTCACAGGTTAGATCATTTACGGGTCTAGCTAGTTATTATAATATATTCATTACAAGATGCTATAAGATTGCACAGTCAATAACATATTTTCAAAATAAAGGAGAAAAAATTGAATGCAGTGCCAAGTGTGAAGAAAATTTCCAGTGTTGAAAGGATTTACTAACCAATGCACCTATTTAAAAGTTGCAAATCCAGATGAGGATTTTTTTGTGTGCATTTATGCATACAAGGAAGGGCTCAATGGAGTCCTTACACAAAATGGACATGCAATTTGTTATGAGTCCAAAACATTGGAGCATGAAATAAATTATGCCACACATGAATTAGAATTGGCAGCCATAGTGCATGCCTTAAGTATGTGGAGGAATTACCTCATGGGTAGAAAATTTTAATTGAGGACAGAACATAGTGGTCTGAAATACTTGTTTGAACAACCAAAACTAAATGCTAAACAAAATAGATGGATGTAATTTCTCAGTGAATATGACTTTGACATAGAGAACATAAAAAGAAAATAGAACAAGATGGTTGATGCACTCAATGGAAGAGTGCATAAAATGCATGCTACATTCATTAGTATCTACGTGACAAATTTAAAAGATATAATTTTAGAGGGTGTGACAACAGACCAAAATTATGTGCAAGTTAAAGAAATCCTAAAGAAGAAAAATGTACAATAGAAATATAATTATTACAATCTAGAAGAGGATGAAATCCTTTTATTCTAGAATATAGTATATGTTCCCAATTCTCAAGAATTGAGAAATTTGGTTTTGAAGGAGATGCACAATGTGTCATACGTTGAACATCCAGGATACTAGAAAAAAATTACAGTTGTAAGAGGCCAAAACATTTGGCCTGGTATGAAGAGAGATGTCAGTGATTATTTGGATAGATGCATGGAACATCAGAAGGTAAAGGATAAGAAAAAAAATCCAACAAGATTGTTGCGGTCATTTCCCATTCTTGAATGGAAATGGGAAGTTGTGACTATTGATTTTACCAAAATACCTAGGACAACAAGGAAACATGACTCCATCATGGTAGTGTTGGAAAATCTTATAAATGTTTCACATTTAATTCTTGTAAACATAACTCATAAGGAATCCAATATTGCAAAACTTTATATGAGAGAAATTGCTAGGCTACATGGTATTTGTAAGGAAATAGTGTTGGACCTAAATCCCAAGTTCAATTCCAATTTTTAAGAGGGGTTGTTTAAGGGATTTGGGACCAATTTGAATTTAAATACAACATATCACCTAGAGTCACATGGGAAGATAGGGATAATTAATCAGATAATTGAAGATACATTGAGAATGTATGTAATGGACAAGCCTTCTAGGTGGGAGGGCTATATCCATTTAGTTGAGTTTCTTACAGTAATTGGTATCAATAAGCATTGAAGATGAGCCCATTTGAAGAATTGTATGGAAGAAAATGCAACACACCAGTAATTTGGGAGAACCTAGTAGATAGAGCCATGATTGGGCCAAAATTGTTAAGGGAAATGGAAAAACAAATGGTAAAAATCAGGCAGCATTTGAAAGTTTCACAAGATAGGTAGAAGAACTATGTCAATAAAATAAGAACACATATATAATTAAAAGTGAGGAGCATTTGTTTTTAAAATTTAAATCCAAGAGAATCTCACTGAAATTGGGAAATTTCCCAATGTTGGCAATGAGATATTGTGGGCCTTTTGAGATCTTAGAAAAGAAAGGGCCAATTGCATACATGATAGCACTACCTTCATTCATGAGAATTCATAACGTGTTCCATGTGTCTATTAAAAAATATGTACATGATCCTAATCATGTCATTGATTGGAATGTGATAGAGGTGGAACACGAAGGAAATTTTTGGGTGGAACCAGTGCGCATCCTAGACCGGAAAGCTAAAGTACTTAGGAACAAATACATCGTCTTGGTAAAGGTTTAATGGAAATACTACCATATTGAAGATGCTACATGGGAGAACGAGGAAGCCATGCAAGAAGCATACCAACAATATTTTGCAAATTTTGAATAAAAATGAATGTACATTTGTACATAAGTGAATGAAGACTCTACTTTGGTAGATGGAGTTCTTGGAGCCACAACCCTGAGATTTTATGTCCAAACAATGTGTGGGTTGAGGGGAAAAGAGAGTCGTTGGTTGGAATTGTTGCATGAGTCATTAAGTTGTGGAATTATCAAGTATTCTGATGTAATATTTTTATATATGTCAATGTGTAAATTGTATGGTTATGCGCACTAACGACAATGCAATTTGTAGGGGGAGGGGAATGTAATATCCCCATTTTCAAATCACAAACTAGCTATGTATATTGTAAATGTAATATATGGACGAGGGAAATGTGATGTAATTTGTAAATGATGTAAATTGAATATAATGAATAAAATGTATCACAATCTGTAGATGGACACATACGACTATTTTGGCGATCAGTTTCCACAAGAGATGGAAGAGGTCCAAGGGGGGAGAGTTTACCCTTGTTTATTAAACCCAAACTATTTCTTGCTAAGTTATCCTTACCATGAATATTTCATTATTTGCTGATGTTGTATAGCCCAATCATTGAATTCATGTAAGAGGTTGAGTGTGAGAAGTCACATCCCATAGTTATTTATAGCACGGGGGTTGAGTACAACCATCTTTGGGAAGAGTGTAAGTCAAGAAAACAAGAGAAAGAGGGGAAATTTGTATGGGTAGGAAACCAAAATTACAAATTCACGATTTTGTATGGAGAGTTGCTTTTACATGGAGGTTTTTGGACAAAAAAGGAGTTATGAGTGTTGAATATTTTGTTGGAGAAATTTCTATTTTCGACACACTAGATTAGTGGGAGTTAACTAACTAGTTCTATTTTAGACTATCTATTTTTACCATCACTATTATGCATGCATGCATTCCTAAGGAAAGCTAACTGCTTGAGTGCTTTTCTTAATTATGGAATGTTTTTCCCTATATATGAGTGTATTCCACTCATTTATTGTATCATATTGATCATGATCTATGTATCAATCATCAGGTCATTGGAGTAGTGTGAATATATTTTCTCATTCTTCCATATTGAATCTCTCTTCCTTTCTTGATAATCTTTGTTTGTAATTGCTTTAGCTATATCTCCTGTGCAGGTTTCCATTAAACATTGACATGGTATCGGAGATATGCTGCTTGGAGCAAGCCAGACAAGCCAAAGAATAAGGAAAATCGAGGTTTCAACAAGCTAAATCTGTGGTCGTACATTTCAATAGTTATTCCTCCCAAAAAATTACGTTTTTGAGGAAACGACCAAAAAAGGAAGTAAATAGGCCCATTTTGGAAGTGGGTTTTCATCCATTTGGTGAGATTCTTCATTGTTTGCTTAGAAAGTAAGCCACAAGATAGCCTTCTAAAACTGATACGAATCCATGGCCATACCTTTAATCAATGATTTCTCCCAAAATATTAAGTTTTTGAGGAAACAACCCGTGAGGAAAGTAAATCAACCCATTGGGAACTGGGTTTTCAACCTTTTGGAGATATTCTTCATCGTTTGCTCATAAAGTAAGCCACAAGATAGCCTTCTAAAACTGATATGAATCTGTGGTCGTACCTTTCAGCAGTGATTGCTCCCAAAATATTATGTTTTTGAGGAAACGACCCATGAGGAAAGTAAATCGACCGATTTTGGAAGTGGGTTTTCAACCATTTGGAGAGATTCCTCACCGTTTTCTCAAAAATTAAGTCGCAATATCATCTCCTGAAACTGATGGGAATTTTCACTTAAAGTTCCCTTTCTACCGTGATTTCTTAATTTTTCACTTGCAGATTGAGAGTAATTTTTTAGGAGTTCTTAGAAATAGTGGGAGAGATGGATAGGACAACTATTATACAGTCGAATTTGGTGGTAATCCTCACATCATACAATTATTTTTATTGGAATCCCAAGGTGACATTCCAACTCAAAAGAAAAGGAATGTATAATTTGACGATGGTGACATAAACATAACCTACATCAGTGATTGAGAAGATGAGATGGGCGAATCGTAAGGATGAGGCCACAAGACTACTTCTTGAGTTAATCTCCACAAATCTATGGTTTCATGTTGCCACATGAAAGACTCCAAACAAGATATGGACCACCTTGGAAGCACTCTTTGGAAAGCATGATGAGATGCAAGGTCATATGCTTGAGGTAGAATTGAATACCTTAGACCCTAAAAGTTTTGATAATATACAAGATTTATTTAATAAATTTAAATCTTTGATTTTGAGCTTGGGTGAATGTGGTATTGACAAGTCTACACAAGAGAAACAACTTATTCTAACAATCTTGTCCAAGCTAGGACCAGAATACGCTGTATATGTCTCCAATTTCCATTTTGGCAGATGTCTTTTTGGAACAAATTGGAAAATGCCTACGTTGGCTTAGTTCATTGAGTCTCTTACACAAGAGAAGACAAAACTCATACAGATGGGTCTCATGAAAGATCCCAAAGAACATGCACTCACCATGCATGATGGAAAAGGGTCATCCAAAAAGAACGTGAAGGAGGGATATTCCAAACCTTTCAATGATTCTTCAAGTTCCAGAGACTCTTTAGATTCCAAGAGGAAGAATAAGGGAAAGCAATGCACTTACTGCAATAAACCGAATCATGAAGAATCCACATGCATGAAGAAACAAATCAATCTTATGGCACAGGCACTTCAACAAAAAAACCTTGGAAACTTCATTCCAGAGGGAGTCAAGAAGAAGAAGGAAGAAGATCATGCTCCTAAGAAAGGTAATCATCATGCTATGGTTGCAATTAATTCATCATCTGAGTCATGGATTATAGATTCTGGTGCATCCCATCATATGGAAGTGAAAGATGAAGTTTTCTCTTCCTTGAGTCCTTGATCAAGACCCCCTATTCTCATGGGGGATGATACTCCATTAGCAATAGCAGGAGAAGGGAGAGTGCAACTCCACAATGGTAGTTTTGAGAATGTTTTACATGCTCCAAATCTTTCTATGAATCTTCTCTCACTTTATCAGATCACTCAGAAAGGTAAAAATGTTGAATTTACATCAGATTCAGTTTCATTAATTGACATGCATGACAATTCCATCATTGCAATTGGTGAGGTGGATCACAAGTCAAGGTTGTATAAATTCACTAAGTTATTTGATGATGACTCCTCTATTCTACTTACACATAATGAGAGTAATTTGCATGCACCTCCAGTGCAACATGCATATACTCTTGTTCTTCCATCAGTTTCAGACATCAGAGATGATTCCATACACTCAAATTCTGTACATGGAAATAAGAAGGTAGTACAACTAGATAAGAAGCCAATGCCAAAGATTCAACAGATGCCCAAGAAGGTAGAGACCACACTTCAAGCAGCAGACAACCTTACAAGGAATCCATTGGATTTGAGGATGACTCAATCTCAGCATGAGGAGCCTTCTCATGTATTTCTATCTTCAGAACCTGTGATGCCCATGAATTGATATATGGTTCAATCTCTTGATCCAAAAAACTACAATAGGGTTGTGGGAAATCCATTATGGAAAGAAGCCATGTAGAAGAAGAATGACTCACTCCTACATAACCAAACTTGGAATATGGTTCCATGTCCACTAGAAAGGAATATTTTTAGGTGTAGATGGGTCCCTAGGATCAAGAATTACAAGGTCCGACAGGTTTCCAAAGGACTTTATCAAATCCATAAATATTTCTACATCTTCACGAAGACTTTCAATGAAAAAAAGTTTCAAACTTTGCGGGATTGTCTTGCAGTGAAAAACATAGTTGTCTAGTAGCTATTATTTTCTTCTTTTGATACATTATATTTTGAGGGGGGGTTTTGTTCCCACTTGGTTTTCCCTCTTTCCTCACTTTTATTTAGTGTTCATTAGTTTCATTGTACATGAGTACCTAAAATGGCCTAGTAGCCAGGACTCATTTTTTATTCCATAGTAATGTTCAGGGGGGGTGTTGGAGAAATTTCTATTTTCGACACACTAGTTCAATGGGAGTTAACTGACTAGTTTTATTTTAGACTTTTTATTTTTACCATCACTATTATGCATGCATGCATTCCTAAGGAAAGCTAACTGCTTGATTTCTTTTCTTAATTATGGAATCTTTTTCCCTATATATGAATGTATTCCACTCATTCATTAGATCATATTGATCATTATCTATGTATCAATCATCATCTCATTGGAGTAGTGTGAATACATTTTCTCATTCTTCGATATTGAATCTCTCTTCCTTTCTTGATAAGCTTTGTTTGTAATTGCTTTAGCTAGATCTCCTGTGCAGGTTTCCATGAAACACTAACATATTGAAGGTAGCTATTGTGGACATGTTTGGTAGTTTTTTGGATTTGTAATATCATGGGAAGAGAGATTTTGGGCCTGTGAGAAATATTTTGCTCGAAATTCATCAAAAGAACCAAGTGTCTTGCTGCTGGGAAAATTCATGTTGTAGTTGTAGAATTATTGAGGTCCCAATAGAGATATTTCATGTCCAACCTATGTTGGAAGCCTTGGAGGGGAGTGGAAAGGCTTGAGAGACTATGAGAAGTGAAGGGGAATTCCATCCCTTGTGTTGTGTAGGTTGTGGGGAAGAGATTTGGTGGACTAGAATTAGATCTTGTAATTGACTATTGAGAGGGGGACATTAGCCATCCTTAGGGACCACCATGTCTTTTGGGTTCATATCTCCGGCTTGGGGGTGAATTGTTGTTATGAACTAGAACAACAAGTCTACGGTTGGGACGAACTTCTATCCTCTGTATCTGATTGCATATTTCTTAAGATAAGTGTTCTTATTTTCTATGTCCATTCATGCTAAATGTTGATATAGTTGTTGTGCATTTTACTCTAAGTTATCTTGGTTATTGCTACTTGTTGTGAGTAGATTGATGAACATGAATCTCTATTTTTTGTATGTATTTAGTTGCTACTATACATAGTTAAAGTAGTTTCATTCACGTTTTTATTTAGAATGGACAGTTGAATGAACTTGATTTTCATGGTGTGTATTATTTCTACATTTAGAATTGGTAGAAAAAACATTATTGGGTCAGTTTAGTAGTGGCGTGACACAGCTTGGGGTTGGGTGCATTACATAAACAAATTTCAATCAAGTGTTTTACCTAATTCATGTCATCTAAGTTATGGATAGCTCCTCATAATAAATTCATCTTGATTTGTAGTTGGCTCTAACTAAATACTAGTGGGTCTTTGAAACACCCTAGGCCTTAATTCCTCTATGTAGTGATCATGATCATGGTATACTATTGCTTCTAGGATGTTTATTTCCCAATTTACATCATTATAAACATCCTTTTGCAAAAAACATCAAAATGAACAGATCATTCAAGAGCTATTGGAGGAAGCATGATATGTCTAAGTACTATCCCCTATTCATCCATGGTCATGATGGTATTGAATAAATAAGAAAATTGAAACATGTTCCTAAAGTTCCATGTTCTTAATAATTTGATGGTCAAAGACAAATTTCCCATCCCAATCATTGATGACCTCTTGGATGAGCTTCATGGTGCTTATTTCTTCACTAAATTGGACCTCTTATTTAGGTATCACCAAACTTGAATGAAGGAGGTAGATATTCCTAACATTTCCTTTCACATGCATGAAGTATAGTATCAATTTATATTCATTATTTTTTGTCTTTGGAATGCCCCATCCACTTTTTAGATCCTCAAAAAGAAGATTTTTTGTCTTTTTCTACATAACTTTTTTCCTGTCTTCTTTGATGATATTTTTGGTTATATAAAGGCTTTGGAGGCACATGTGGAGCATGTAGGTGAATCCCTACAACTACTCAAGTATAATAAATTTCTTCTCAAATTTTCCAAATATGCTTTTGGCACTTTTTAAGTGAAATATTTGGGTCAAATAGTCAACAATATAGGAGTGCAAGTGGATCCCAAGAAACATGAGACTATAAAAGACTAGCCATGCCATAATAATAAAAAAGTGTTACAATGTTTCTTAGGAATTATTTGTTACTACCATAAGTTTGTGAAAAAGTATGGGTGAATTTCTGCCCCATTAACTTCCTTGCTCAAGAAGAATTCCTTTAGGTGGAATGATGTAGCAGAGAAATATTTTCATTCCTTAAAGTATGATATCATAATTACTCTAGTATTAAAAGTGTTAGGTTTCACTAAGACTTTCATCCTCGAATGAAATACCTCTGGAAAAGTTCTTAGGGTAGTGTTGATGCAAGAGGGATGTCCATTCGTGTTCACCGGTAAACAAATATGTGCCTAAAACTTGGGAAAGTCCACCTATTGTAAATAAATGGCCATCTTTCATTCCATTGATACATGGCTCCCATATCTCATTGGGAGGCATTTCCAAATAAAGATGGACCATTGTAGCTTTAAGTAATTTTTGGTGTAGCCATTATTGCTAAGATATTTAACTAGTTAGGAGTTAGTTGAGGTCAACTTGGTATAATGTGTCTTTAGGTGAAATGTGTTTTTTTAGTGTGAATTTGTAACTAACTAATCCAATGATAAATATTATGTTCTAGACATAGAGTGATTACATAGTTCATCTTCTCCTTTTTTCTAACAGTGTTTGATTTATGGCTTAACACCTAGTTGGTCCATGATATCTATTTAAATAGAATGGAGGGTCATTTGATGATGATATATTGTGATAGATGCTTATGCAAATTGTTTTATTTTTCATTAATATATTTCCTTGAGTGGTTGTGTTGGCTAGGGTTGTGGATTGTTTCTCTCTTTGGCCTCTTTGAGGTTTTTAACCAAGCATACACTGGTGTATTCATGTTTGATTTGTGGTATACTGATATTTGTTTTTTTGTTATGAATGGTTACCATAAGGTGTTCGACCTATGTGAATATAAACTATTTATCAAACATGGTATCAAAGACCCTATGAATACCTTCTCTGGTTGTTGATCGATATCTTGAACTTATGTCATTGCATGTAATAAATAACTTTTGGATTTTTTGTCTGTAATAATTTTTTGGGTTGAGTAAACTACTCTAGTAAATCCAAAGTGTTTTTTATAGTTGGAAACCCTTGTCATTTTACTAAAAAGGTTTCCATTTTCACAAGATAAGATCATTTATATACAATATGGAGGTATAAAATTTCATTTTTAAAGTTTTTTAAACCTATTTTATACCATTTTAGTTTTCCATTTTAGTTTTTGTATTTATAATAGTAATAATAATATAATTTTAAGGTCACATCCAAGCTAGACACCCAATTGGTGTATGAGGACCCCTTGTTTATGGGACAAGGGAAACCATATGCACAACTATTTTACTACTAAATTCTACATAGGTGTACATACTCTAACCCCCTCTAGATTTGAACCCGTCGCTTCCTAGGAGGAAACATATTTTGTATTGGATTCATTTCCAATATACATGTGTTCTATGGGGAAAATCCTCCTATATTGGGTCTAGGTACAGGCAGAGAAATGACTTCTCTTAAAATATGGTTCTACCCTTAAGCTACCCCAAAACTATCTAAAAAAATGATGAGAGAGAGGAAAGAGGGTGAATGGGTGCACCTTTAGTCCTTGCAGTTGGTGTAGACCTGTTTCACTCATTGGAACCTCCAATATTGAGGGTCGCCTCCCAAAGATGACCTAAAAAATATTAGGAAAATAAAGATACAACACATGCAATCTCTACTTATTTCTTGCAAGGTTTAGATATAGATATAAATATAAATCAATAAATCAATAAAATCATACAAATATAATATTTTGGGACAAGGATGAACTCTTTTATTAAGTTTCAATACAAAAATTATTACAACCTTTGTCGGCAAGCATTCTACGAACCAAGTCCAGGCTCCTCTATCGTGTCTCCAAGTGCATCAATACCGTGCTAGCTTCTCACAACCAACTTATCACTTAGGGTAGGAGAAAGGGATAGAGGGTAATGTTGAGGCCAAAACTTAGAATAGGATGCAAATATTGGGCTAAGAAAGGGAAGAGATTTTGGCAGAGTTTTCTTATTCTCTTGCTTTTTTTTTTTTTTTTAAGTAAGTGGTTTTATATATATGGGCCTTCAAGAAACCATACCATAGTTACAAAAACTTGATAACAACCAGATTGTAGTTACTGAACTGCCCCAAAAGGGAGAAACCAGTTCATCCAACCAAATAAGTTTAGCATCTGAGAGCCTACCAATCTTAAAGAAAAAAGATAAGATGACTAAATTGTAACTAAAGGGAAAACTATTAAAAGAAAATATCCCTTGAGGGGTTAGACACCTGGAAAGTAACCTGGCAAGTAGCCTGGCCACGACTCCTCCTCAACGGGTGTCCCTTTGTTTTCCAAATGCATGTCATCATCCACGGTGCACTCGTCCCTATTGGCAGATGTCATGGCATCTCCCGACGGAGTGTGCTGATGCTGGCCTATGGCTGTGACCACTTCCATGTCCTCATGTTGGACCTACTCCGCAACAACCACTGCTACACTTTGCGTCCTGACATTTATGTCATCGCCTACTGAGGAGGGTTCCCCTACTGAAGCCGCACCTTCTGGGTAGGAGGGAGAGGCGTCTTAGAAGGTAGAAAGGAGCTAGAGGAGGGTCGAGATCCTTCCGTCCATAAGCTTCATTCGAAATTGGAGGTCCTCCATTCCCTGACGGAGTTCGAAGACCAAATCATAGAGGATTATGAAACTCTCTTTCAGTTGTAGATCAGGCTTGGAGTCAGTAGACGCTGACGTGTTGTTTCGGTTTGCTCGAATAGGAGATGGTGCCCCCATGGGAAACTTTGAGGAACCAACAACCGGTGTAAGGGAAGGAGTGAAATTTCTAGAGGTTGATGGAGCAACAAGGTGGCGCAAGGAAGAGCCCAACAAGCTTTCAGTTATGGCTAAGCACTCAAAGAGGGAGACAGGCGAGGTGGAGGAAGTGAGAGGTGCTAAATCAGGCAACAGAAGCGACGAGGAAAGTGTTGAGGGCGAACTAGGGGGAGAAACCGAAGCATGAGGCCAAGGAGGATGCCAAGGAGAGCCCCTTCGTGGCCGTCCTCATTGAAACGACATGATTTGAAAGTGGAAATGGAATTGGTGTTCCAGGCAAAAGTGGAGAGCCTGGAGAAGGCCGGGACCTATGAGCACCATGAACATGAAAGCAAAACTAGGCCTGGGTAGCGGAGGAATGCTGGAGTTGGTTCTCGAGAGAGGGAGAGGATCACAAGCAGATGGAGAAGCCATAGAACAATGCATAATGGAGTTTGGGTGAAACAAAATTAATGCCATTACGACGTGAAATCCAGTTAATGCTAGGTAGAGTCGGCGGTGGTCGGCACGAGTTGGTCACATGGCTCGCTGCCTTGCTAGCTCGTTCGCTCTCCCTCTGTATGCCAAGTGGTTGACACTATCACCCCATCCGAGGTCTTGATTTTATTTTCAAATGACACCCCAAGACCTCTTTTTATATGAGAAAAAGATATTCAGTTTGGGGACGGTATACAAATGGTAAAATGGTTAAGAAACCCTTTATATCTCGTAAACTCCGTCTAATTCCTTGTAATTTTATATTTTTTTAAACTTTTGGAGGTAAACACGGGCTAACTAGGATGCAACTCACATATGTAGGTGGGCTAACTAGCATGCATAATGTGTGTGTATGCAGGCTATTAGTGTAGCAGGGTGCATAGACTATCCAAATTTTTTTTTTTTAAGAAGTAACCTCAACAATATTTTGGAAAAGTATGTAAGTGGAAATGCCAATGTCTTGTATGCATAGGTAAGACACTTTTGGAATATAAAAGATGCCCCCTAATGTGTGAGGTCAGAAGAGAAACTGATGGCCGAAATAAATTACAATATATTTACACAGTGGGAAGGCATGGAGTTGAGTGAGCCCGAGATGAGTGTTCATGAGCATGCCATATTAAAAAAAATAATAATAATCTCTTTGAGGCAGGCATACCCATGCTCAGGATAAACTAAGCATGGATTCCAATCAAGTACACTATAGATCCATGTCACATACAAATACTAGAAAAAATATAAATGGCCATATAAAGTGCAGCCAAGAACAATACATAACGGATCTACATCTCAAGATAATTTGATGATATACAAGTACAATATGATATGCATCTTCAAGAAGCATCAACGTCTGTGGCTGGAGATGAGGACTTCATGGCTCCAACAACACCTTCAAGATCTTCAAAAAATTAGGTAGGAGTACAATAGGTGTGTAAGACTCACTACCCTAAGGTCTTTGACATTTCGTCGTGGAAAGACTAGAGGATATCGATCACCATGCAAAAAAATTCATTGACTTTGAATCTGAACTTGACTGGATTCTCGGGATGGATGATTCATGAAATTCAAGAGATAAACTGCAGAATGGCTGACGTATGTTAAATAAAAATTCCCTTGGAAAAAGGAAGAAAAAAATGATGAGACTCAGGTAGCATAATATTGACATAAGTCTGTGATACATGAGGCACCACAAACTCTCTATATGTTTGGAAGAGTAACCAAATGGAGGAGGAAATAACTCTATGTAACGAGAAAAACTTCCTAAGGTCATACTAGATCTCAATGCTTCACAAACAAACAAAAGGATGTGATTTTTCCAAGGGAGACTATCTTTCTGCCAAAAAAAGAGAATGTATATCCCATCCCCTCTTTTTGGAATATTTGATTTTTTTGTTGTTTTCAAATTTTTAACGAGCTTGAAAAAGAATAAAATAATGCTACATTACAAAGGAGGAACGAGTGTCACGGAAAAGAAAACTAGTTCCAAGCACATGGAACATACTGATGCTCAGTGCAAGGAGACATGTGCAGGATAAGGACACTCAGGAAAATTCCTCTATGGGTTAAGGTTTCAGATCGCAAGGGAAAAGAGTGCTACAAGGCTTTCATTTAAGGAATGTTTTTTGAAGGTTCAGTTAATAGAAACATGAATCCAACATTAATACAAATAGCAACATGAGACATTTAAGGAATGTTTTTTGAAGGTTCAGTTAATAGCAACATGAATCCAACATTAATACAAATATGCAAGGATGAGACATGCGATGCAATTAAGTATGACACAACAAGACTCATTCTATGTGAAGTTTTATGAGCCCAGAGAAGGTAAGTTCGGTGGTTTTTCATGTTTAGAGAGTCTGAAAAACACTAAAAGATGATTCTAGAGTGTTCCTTTTTCATAATTAGTCCAGTCGATTTGAAAAAGGGTTAAACTTATATCGAAAGGATGTCTCTTCAATATCATTTTGACGAGCGTGATTGAGACAAGATTACTCGTCTATATTTTTAATTTTAAGGAGTCTGAAAAGAGCTTAACTATGGACTCACAAAATTTTTCTGAATTTAGTCTTCTCATCCCAAAAAAGTATAAAATATAACTTAGGATAAATCTCCTGACGAGACAGGTCTCCCGAGGCGTACCGTTTTCCTAGATAATCTATTGGCCAGAAAAAAGGGTTAAAATTATGCCAAATAGATATTCCTTCTGGACCAATTAACGAGTGTGAAAGGAACAAGGTAACTCGACAACATTTTCATATTTAGGGAGTCTGAAAAGAGATTAACTATGGACTCCAAGGGGGTTCCTTTTTCATAAGTAATCTCCAAGTCCCAAAAAAGAGATAAACCAAAACCAAGGAGAATGGCCCTTTTTCGAAAATTTAGTCCCTCAAGCCTAAAAAAGGGTTAAAATTATGCCTGAGAATACTCTCCTGGCAAACTGAGGCTCCTGGGGCATACCTTTATTATTAAATTAAACGTCCGGACCGAAAAGGGGTATACTAATGCCAGACAGATGTGCCTTCAAATTTGAGTTTGGTGAGCATGAAGGGAAACAAGATCGCTCGACAATATTTTCAATTTTAGAGAGTCTGAAGAGGGCTTAAAGAAGACTCCAGGGGGGTTTCTTTTCTTAAGTAATCTAGACGAGACCGAATATAATAAATAATCTCTCGTTAGATGTTTCTTTCAAATTTTAAATGATCCTGAAAGACAAAAAACTATTCTCATGGGGGGTCCCTTGGGTAAGAGACATAAAATACGAAGAAGAATGAGGCTTCAAAATGTAATCATGGTGGGACTAAAAGGAATCCCAAGCCTATGGAGAAAACTCATGGCATGGACACCAAAATACAGTAAAGAGTCTACCTATGGAATCCATGTAGAGGAAGGCTCTACCACCTAATTATGATACTTCTAAAATAGCAGAGAAGGTTCTGTGTCACACTTCGGTGGGATCGATCATATGGAAAAGAGAAAAAATCAACAATATGCAAAATACAAGGTAGTGAAAACCTAACCTATATGCAAATGTCGAAAAAATACTTTTACCGTGGGATGATATAAGTGTAACCCATCTCAAGAAAACAACAAACAAAAAGAAAAAGTTCATTAGAACGACCCAAAAATCTCTTAAAAGGGAACTCAAGAAGTTACCGAGCCAAGAAAAAGGAAAAAAGGGGACCAAAATGGGGCAAAAAAGGCCAAAACAATCTATAAATAGAGGTGGATAGCTCAGTTTAACCATTGAAATTTGGAAAATAACCAAAAGTTCAAAAAACCCTTTTTCTCAAAACACGAATTCAAGGAGCTACGGTGGACGAAAGATCCTCACACTTGAACCAAGTAAGTACAAACAACCTTTCTTTTCATTTTCATCCACCATTTATTTCTTAAATTATTGTTTGGAAGGTGTGTGCCCTTGTAAAAGGGTCGGACCTGCGTGTATGTAGGCTATCCATGCTCAACATACATATGTACGTGGGAAAAGTAACACTTACCTTGTGTACATACATGACTGTCTTAAAGACAACCCGTGTACACCTCTTTTAATGTTAAAAAAAAGTGAAACAATGGTTAATCCTCTCCAAATTTTTGTGCAATGGGATGTATGTTCATTGGAAGGAAAGGGAACATGAGGAGATAGATGTCTTGGTAGAGGCGGATCCAGGGGCCATTTCCATGCTTAAACAGTGTGGTATGTGGAAGTTTTTCCAGTGTCCATTCATGAGGGCACAACCCAGATTACTAAACCACTTGATAGAGTATTGGAATCCAGATGTTGAGGATTTCATGGTAGAGGGTAAATCACTAACTATGACGACAGAGGACATATACTTTTTGATCGACCTCTCCAAGAGGGGGGAACTAGTAAACTTGAGGAACTTTCCTCTAGGGCCATACAACATAGAGGACTACATTGGGATGTATTGCGAGGATGGAACTGAGAAAGTAGGATCTCAAGTGTCGATACATAATATCACTAGCCTTGGACTTCATATAGTACTCTTTATGATTAGGTGGATCACAGTATCTGCAACACTTCATCATGCCTCCTATGCACATATGCATTATGCGGTTCAGTGTTTGGATGCCACTATCTTTGACTAGAGAACTACCATGCTTACATGCTTGAAGAAATGACTCACCGACTATCATAGAAGAATGAACAAGAACTTCAGGTTCGATATTGTATTGTGCAGTTTCCTTTTTGAGAGAGTGTCAAGCCTTAGCCCCAGGGAGACAGTATGAGGCCAAATTGCCTTCTTTTTGACATTGTGCAGGGAGAGTCCAGGACGATTTTCATGACAAATGTTTTGATTGGTGGGCCCGTCAAATTCCTGTGATCAAGGAATGTCCATATATAGGGATTATTTTCATGAGGGATCCTGATATGACCATTCCCCCTATAGAGGAGCACAGAGAGATAGGTAAAGACATTTTTAAAGTTTTTTAAATATTATCCTTTTCATGGTAATGTCAAAGTACTAACTCAAAGATCTATTATATACAGATGTGGGACCAATGATGCAGGAGCATCGCCAACAACAAGCAAGCGCGGAGGCAGAAGATAGCTAGGACAAGCATCAGTGCATTTCAACACGTTGCAAAAGTGTTTTGAGATGTTTTGAAATAAATGTGCAGATGTTAATGTAATAGTTGAGAGGAAGCACACTTAGATATTGTAAACAGATCTTGAATGATCCGCTGTCATCTATAGTAGGTGAAGGGATTAATACATAATTAATGTGAGTAGGTATATTTAAATGCAGATTAGACAGTTTAGAGCATAGGAGGGAAAACAGACTATAGACACCCTCATCTTGTATCATTGTAATTTTAGCATGATCAATCGAGCATAGAGCATAGAGAGGAGAAGAAGCAGAGAACTGTATTTGAAAACACCCATGTACAGAAGTCCTAAATTAATACATGAAGCTTCGATTCAGACTTATGGTGTTATGATATTCTCTGTGTATGTATGTTGAATTCTATGCTTATAGCTACTTTACTCTTTATGTTATGCATTTTTTGTTATGCTATGTATGAATGATTTCTTGTTTAATGTTTAAAATATGAGAGAGAGAGTAAGGAATGAGTTTCAATTGTTTCTCTATTTGAGCAAAAATTCCTGCAAGGAGTGCAGTGGAGTTTGTTTGCAAGGAGTGCGTTGACAAGGGTTCAAAGTTTTTATCTCTGAAAGATCAGGAGGGATAACATTTTTCTCATTCTCACGGAAGTGCAAGTTAAGCACATGAGTCATGCAAGGTGTGCGCAGGATGAGTAGAGTCTCAGAGTTATAACCTGAGTGAAATTATTGAAGGACTGTTGTCGCAGGGAGTGCACAGAGTCGAAGAGGTTCAAATACTAGAGCGTATTTGAAGAAGTGTCACAAGGAGTGCGCGTAGGAGTTATCCCCAGATTACTTGAGGATTTCAGGCAAAGCTCAGGAGGGATAGAG
Source organism: Picea glauca (assembly GCA_000966675.3). Lineage (NCBI taxonomy): Eukaryota > Viridiplantae > Streptophyta > Pinopsida > Pinales > Pinaceae > Picea > Picea glauca. The sequence goes on from JZKD02S1717790.1 coordinate 556,884, forward strand.
TCTTCAAAGTTGTTGAAGAAAATCTCAAGAGGGCTAGTGCCTTGAAGTGTTGGAAGGAGGCCTAGCAAAGTTTTTTTGCAGGTGGACAAGTTCCGTGAAGGAATACCTTTTTCATATCATAGGAGTTGTCAAGGAGGAATTGGATGGTCCGAATTCTCCGTGGAGAATCCATGAAATTCTAAGAGTCGTCAAATCTTGTAGAGGAACAGGGAAGTTACGACAAGTATTCTTCAAGTGCAAGCTCATGAGAGATTGGACCGTAGGATCCAAGTCAACAAGAGTCGTTGGATCACTCGTGAATTCTCACTTCGGGGATTCACGAGTTGAAGGACCAAAAACCTTGCATGAATATTTGTGAAATCACGAAGTGTGAAGTCCCGACAGGGAGAGAAGTTCCGTTATGGGGCCAACTTTAATAACGAGTCAGAATTTTCCATTTCAACATTTTGGAGGATAGGAGCTCGAGATATCTGTTCCGAGATTCCCGAAATCATGAGACATGATATAAGTACGGGGAAAGGATGTCGTCAACCATTTCGACGAATTGACATTTCGGGTTTCGACAGTTGGAGAGTCGAGACTTTTGTCCCGAAAGTCCCAAAGTCACGAGTTGCGATAGGGAGTAACGAGGAGTTCGGGATCTCGACACTTCGGGTGTCGGGATACAAAGGAGGTAGCGCTTGGGGAGCAAAGTCGCGAAGTGCCGAAGCTGGGTACAAGAGACACGTGGTAGAACCACAAGATGGGCTCAGGTGATAGACAGGCGGACACGCGTCACTATGAGGAAATGAGTAAACGCTCCATTGACTTCTCGCATCTTGCAGATTCACGGGATAAGAGCACGGGAGCTCGACGCTACAACTTGCGAAGTGGCGAGTTGCGAGAAGTGTGAAGGGAAGGTCAACCCTCATTGACTTTCAAGTCTCAGAGGTTTTCACGGGAAGAGAACGGAGGCTCAACCCTTCGACTTGCGAAGTTGCGAAGTCGCGATGGGAGCTAGCGCTCAGCCTAGCCGGTGGTCACGCACAGAGAGCACCGAAAGAAGGGAGCTATACCCATTTCATGATCTTAGGTATCACGAAATTGGGAAAGAAGAGTACAGGAGTTTCGACTCACGAACTCTCAAGATTGAGAGTTGCGACAAGCACCTTTGGGATTAGGCCTTGGTCATAGTGGTGTGGTCGCATGGAGAAGGTCGAGCTCACACCTAGTGCTATTTGCATAGGGGAGCTTCCAAAAAGGACCTGTAGATCGATAAGAAAGAGATTCCACGAAGGAATCAAAAGGGTCGATCCGACTCAAAGAAGATAAAGAATGATCCTGTGAGTAGACTTCAACCCAAGGGATGATAGAGGGTTGGGGGTCTGCATCAAGTGGTATCAGAGCCCAGAAATATTTCTTTTCTTTCTGTAGAAGGGAAAATAAACATTCACCATGACGCCAAGAAGAAGAGACAGGAAAACACCCGATTCGCTAGAGGAGAGGGAAATGCCAAGAGAAAGGGGTAGGCAGGTGCCTGATATAGCCGTAGAAAGAGAGATGCATAACATACATGCCAGACTTATGGATGTGGGAATAAAACAGAGGCACACAGCTGGTGTTGTAGATGTCAGTGAAGATGAAGCTGGACATGAAGGAGAATAAGTTGTAGCAAAATATGCAACAAATGAACGCCTGATTAGGGTTGTTGCAAGAATGAGTGCTAGGGAAAAAATGGACATTCCAGTATATGAGGGAAACCTGGATGTTGAAGAGATTCTAGATTGGATTATATCTCTAGACATGTATTTTTACTATGAAGATGTCAAGGAAAACAAAAAAGTCAAACATGTTGTCACAAGATTGAAAGGACATGCAACATTGTGGTGGGATGAACTACAAGCTGACAGACATTGCAAAGGAAAGCAAAAAATCAAGAGTTGGGATAGAATGGTCGTGAAGATGAAGGCGAAATTCACACCCAAGGATTATCAAGTCACTCTATTTCAAAGGATGCAGAACTTGAGACAGAAGCTGATGTCAGTGAAGGAGTACACTGAAGAGTTCTACAAGCTAAACATTAGAGCAGGTCATTGTGAAAGTGATGATGAAAAGGTTGCTAGGTATATGAATGGTCTGAGATACGACATTCAGGATGAGATGAGAATGATGTTCATTCAGACCATCGAAGATTCTTATCAGATGTCTCTAAAGGCTTAAGAGAAGCTAAGTTGAAAGCAAATCCAAAGAGGTCGAGGAAAAAGTCATCCCAGAGGAAAAACAATTGTCCAAAATAGGAGTCAGAAGCCTAAGGAAGAGTGGAAGAAACCTCAACCTCAAACTGAGAGAGGTGGAAGCTCACATAGAGGGTAGTATGCCAAACAGAGAGGACAATATGTTGATAACAACACTTTTCCTTGCACTAGAGGAAGAGGAAGAGGCAGAGGTGGAGTGATAAAATACTTCACATGTGGAAATAATGGACACAAATCTTATGAATGTCCAGATAAGAATAAAGAAGGTGGTGAGACTCACATTGCCAAAGAACAAAGGTGAAATGTTGAGGCAGAGGATGTTGAAGGCGGAAGTTCACTAGTGATGAGGAAGGTTCTCTTAATGCTAGAAAAGGAGGCGGAGAATCCAGTGCAACGGAACAGTCTTTTCCGGACTACTTGCAAGACCAAGGACAGGGTATGCAAGGTAGAAAAGATGGTAGAAAAGATGGAGCTGGAGACTGTTGAACATCCAACTCCATACAGAGTTTCATGGCTACAAAAATGACATCAGGTAAATGTCACTAAACAATGTTTAGTTGAATTTAAAATAGGAGGATATAATGATAAGATATTGTGTGATGTCATTCCCATGGATGTTTGTCATCTATTGCTAGGTAGACCATGGCAATATGACAGGAATGTGGTTCATGATGGGAGAAAGAACACATGCACCTTAGAGAAGAATGGGAGAACTCACATGTTGTTGTCGATTAAGGACAAAGAGGTGACAACCAAAGTAAGCAACAGTGTACTTCTCATTAGTGGGAAGGAAATTCTTAAGGAGGTTAAGAAGAAGGAAGATCCACAATTCATTGTGGTCAGGAAACCTAGAATTGTTTTGACCAACACAAGAATGGATTATTTACCAGAGGAAATTTAGAACCTACTGGAAGAATTTGCTGACATAGTAGTGGACGAACTACCTTGTTCGTTGCCACCTATTAGAAGTAAAAGTCATCATATTGATCTCATACCGGGAGCTAGTTTACCAAACAAAGCAGTGTATAGATTGACGCCACAGGAGAATGAATAGGTCAAGAGACAAGTCCAGGATTTAATGGACAAAGGGTTGGTTAGAGAAATATTGAGTCCATGTGTTGTTCCGATAGTACTCAGTCCAAAGAAAGATGGAGGATGGAGAATGTGTACAGACTCAAGAGAAATTAACAAGATTACCATCAGGTACAAATTTCCATTACCAAGGATGGACGATTTGATGGATTGCTTGAACGGAGTGAAATTTTTTTCAAAGATTGATTTGAAAAACGGATATCATCAGATTCGTATGAGAGAAGGAGATGAATGGAAGACAACATTCAAGACTAATGAAGGGTTGTATGAATGGCTTGTTATGCCATTTGTCTTAACAAATGCACCGAGCACTTTCATGAGATTGATGAATGAAGTCCTGAAGGATTTCATCGGGAAATTTTTCATTGTGTATCTTGATGACATACTGATTTTCAGTAAAACAGAGGTAGAGCATCTGAATCATTTGGCTACAGTGAAGAAGAGGCTATAACAAGAGAAGCTGCTGATAAACATGAAGAAATCCTCATTCATGAAGACAAAGATCATTTATTTGGGGTTTGTTATTTCTGTAGACAAGTTGAATATGGATCCAAATAAAGTGGAGGTGATTAAGAATTGGCCATCGCCAAAGAGTATCTTTGAAGTTCGAAGTTTTCACGGATTTTCTAGTTTCTAAAGAAAATTCATCAGGAATTTCAGTGGAATTAGTGCACCGACGATGGACACAATGAAGAAGAGACACAAGTATTTTCACTGGATAGAAGAAGCTGAGAAAAGATTCAATTTGTTGAAAAGGAAAATCACGGAACAACTGTTTTTGGTGTTGTCGGATTTCAAAAAGACATTTCAAGTAAAATGTGATGCAAGTGGATTTGCAATAGGGGCAGTCTTGAGCTAAGAAGACAGACCGATAACATACTTCAGTGAGAAGATGAACGAAGCCAAAATAAAATACTCCATGTATGACAAGGAGTTCTATGCTATTATTTATGCATTGAAGAAATGGAGAAACTATTTGATTCCTAAGGAGTTTGTCTTATACAGTGACAATCATGCTTTGCAATTTGTGACTCAACGGGAGAAGTTGAATCAAAGACATGTTAAATGGGTTGAATACATGCAAAACTTTACTTTTGTAACTAAGCATATTTCTGGAACTGTTAACAAAGTTGTTGATGCTTTGAGCAGGAAATGTTTTCTATTGCAGGAGTTCAGAGTCAAAACTTTAGGTTTTGATAACCTCAAGGAAATGTACACAGATGATCTAGATTTTAAGGAGGCATATGAAGCAGCTGAGAATCCAATTCTCAGGGACAGAAGTTAATGGACAGAATACATGATCCAGGAAGGATTACTGTTTAAGGGTAATCAAATTTGTATTCCAAAATGCTCCATGAGAGAGAATTTGCTGAAGGAGAAACACAGTGGAGGATTGGTCGGGCATTTCGGTCATGACAAGACATTCTCAAAGTTAAATGATTCATATTTTTGGCCAGGAATGAGATTAGACGTCAAAATATTCGTGGAAAGATGTAGAATTTGTCAGCATTCAAAAGGAAAGAGGCAGAATGAAGGCTTACATCAACCATTACCCATACCAGAGAGGCCATGGGATGCAGTAATCATGGACTTCATATTAGGGCTGTCGAGAACACAAAGAGGGTTCAATTCAATATTTTTGGTAATAGACATATTTTCTAAAATGGCACACTTCATACCGTGTCAAAAAACAAGTGACGCAACTCACATTGAGAATCTGTTTTTCAAAGAAGTCATTCGACTTCACGGCTTACCAAGGAGCATAGTTTCGGATCAAGACACCAAGTTCATGGGACACATATGGAGAACCTTATGGAAAAATATGGGAACACAATTGTCGTCCAGTTCAGCTTATCATCCTCAGATGGATGGACAGACAGAAGTTGTCAACAAAAGTTTGGGAGACTTGCTAAGAAGTTTGGTGACTGAACATCATAGTTAGTGGGACAATATTCTACCACAGACGGAATTTTCTTATAATGATTGTTTGCACTCTTTTCGTCGATGTGTGAGTAAAAAGTGAGTGCTTACATGCCTAGTTGGGCTCTGCTAGTCATGACAGCTGTAATGTAAAAGGTTAGAAAGAAAACAACTAAGCTATTAACAAGAATTAAACAACGCATTTATGAAGCTATTAACAAGAATTACCTGATGGGATCATAATTTCTCCGATATTCAACATCTCATATTTGTACCCTTATAAAGCTGAAGAAGCAGAAGCAGGTAGTGAACAACCAGAGGTTCAGTGGGATAAACAGATGCCAGTTGCAGAGAAGCCACAGATGGAAATCATATTGGACAAAAGAGTTAGTAAGAGGACCAGGCGAAAGGAATATTTTGAATACTTGGTCAAGTGGAAGGGACATCTAGTTGAAGACGCCAGCTGGGAAAATGAAGCAGAGATCCAAAAGCATGGGCAGACCGTGCGAGAGCTCATGGATAGGAGCCCATAAAATTTTTTCAAGCGAGGGAGTATGATGCAGGAGCATCGCCAAAAATAAGCAAGCGCGGAGGCAGAAGACAGCTGGGACAAACGCCAACGCATTTCAGCACATTGCAAAAGTGTTTTGAGATGTTTTGAAATAAATGTGCAGATGTTAATGTAATAGTTAAGAGGAAGCACACTTAGATATTGTAAACATATCTTGAGAGATCCACTCTCATCTGTAGTAGGTGAAGGCATTAATACATAATTAATGTGAGTAGGTAGATTTAAATGCAGATTAGACAGTTTAGAGCATAGGAGGGAAAACCGACTATAGACACCCTCATCTTGTATCATTGTAATATTAGCATGATCAATCGAGCATAGAGCATAGAGAGGAGAAGAAGCAGAGAACTGTATTTGAAAACACCCATGTACAAAAGTCCTGAATTAATACATGAATATTTGATTCAGACTTATGGTGTTATGATATTCTCTGTGTATGTATGTTGAATTCTATGCTTATAGGTACTTTACTCTTTCTTTTATGCATTTTCTATTACGCTATGTATGAATGATTTCTTGTTTAATGTTTGAAATCTGAGAGAGAGAGTAAGGAATGAGTTTTAATTGTTTCTCTATCTAAGAAAAAAATCCTGCAAGGAGTGCAGTGGAGTTTGTCCGCAAGGAGTGCGTTGACAAGGATTTAGAGTATTTATCTCTGAAAGCTCAGGAGGGATAACACTGTTCTCATTCTCGTGGAAGTGCAAGTTAAGAACATGACTTGTGCAGGGTGTGCATAGGCTGAGTGGAGTCTTAGAGTTATAACCTGAGTGAAATTGTTGAAGGACTGTTGTCGCAGGGAGTGCATAGAGTCGAAGAGGTTCAAATACTAGAGCTTATTTGAAGAAGTGATGCAAGGAGTGCATGCAGGAGTTATCCCCAGATTACTTGAGGATTTCAGGAAAATATCAGGAGGGATAGAGTCTTTGAAGTTGTCGAAGAAAATCTCAAGAGGGCTAGTGCCTTGAAGTGTTGGAAGGAGGCGTAGCAAAGTTTTTTTGTAGGTGGACAAGTTCCGTGAAGGAATACCTTGTTCATCTCGTAGGAGTTGTCAAGGAGGAATTGGACGGTCAGAATTCTTTGTGGAGAATTCGTGAAATTCCGAGAGCCGTCAGATCTTGCAAAGGAACAAGGAAGTTATGGAAAGTATTCTTCAAGTGCAAGCTCTAGAGAGATTGGACCTTAGGATCCAAGTCGACAGGAGTCGTTGGATCACTCGTGAATTCTCACTTCGTGGATTCGCGAGTTAAAGGACCGAAAACCTGGCACCAAGATTCACGAAATCACGAAGTACGAAGTCCTGACAGGGTGAGAAGTTCCATTATGGGGCCAGCTTTAATAACGAGTCAGAATTTGCCATTTTGGCATTTCAGAGGATAGGAGCTCGAGATATCTATTTTGGGATTCCCAAAATCGTGAGACGCGATATAAGTATGGGGAAAGGATGTCGTCAACTGTTTCAGTGGATCGACATTTCGGGTTTTGGTAGTTGGATATTCGAGACTTTTGTCCTGAAAGTCCTGAAGTCACGAGTTGTGATAGGGAGTAACGAGGAGTTTGGGATCTCGTCACTTCAGGTGTCAGGATACAAAGGAAGCAGCGCTTGGGGAGTGAAGTCGTGAAGTGTCAAAGCTGGGCATGAGAGACATGTGGCAGAACCACAAGGTGGGCCCAGGTGATAGACAAGTGGACATGCTTCGCCAGGAGGAAAGGAGTCAACACTCCATTGACTTCTCGTGTCTCGGGGATTCATGGGATAAGAGAACGGGAGCTCAACGCTACAACTCGTGAAGTGGTGAGTTGCGAGAAGTGTGAACGGAAGGTCAACCCTCACTGACTTTCAAGTCTCGAAGGTTCACACGGGAAGAGAATGAAGGATCAACCCTTTGACTTGCGAAGTCGCGACGATAGCTAGTGCTCAGACTAGCCAGTGGTCATGCACAGAGAGGACCGATAGAAGGGAGCTATACCCATTTCGTGATCTCGGGTATCATGAGATTGGGAAGGAAGAGTACAAGAGTTTTGACTCGCGAACTCGCAAGATTGTGAGTTGCGACAAGTGCCTTTGGGATTAGGCCTTGGTCATAGCGTTGTGGTCACATGGAGAAGGTGGAGCTCGCACCTAGTTTTGTTTGCACAGGGGAGATTTTGAAAAGGACCTGTGGATCGATAGGAAATAGATTCCAAGAAGGAATCAAAAGGGTCGATCTGGCTCAAAGAAGATAAAGAATGATCTTGTGAGAATAATTTGACCTAAGGGCTGATAGAGGGTTGGGGGTCTGCATCAACCAATGCAACTGGATGAATTCACTAGGAATAGGAGTCATCCTTGAGCATAGGCTGGACACCCAGGAGTAGTAGGACCAACAGTTGTAGGCAGACCCCCAACCAGAGAGGCTGAGAGAGTATTGTGGCGAGTAGAGAGGAACTTGACAACTCTCACTCATCTAGTGTCAATGGCAGAGATATAGGACCTTCCCTCGACTATGCATCCACGTGTAGTAGGGGTTCCCAAGAATTGGTTCCAGTTGTTCTGGCATCTTGTGAACAAAATAGTTCATTATAGTAGGTCCAATAGGACTAGAACATAGTTAGCATTGGACCACACATGTGTCAAGGGCACTTTTTGTATGTTTTAGTGAGGGCTTGAGCCCAATGATGTATACCGACTGTATTTGAGGCTTTATGGCTCACTTTGTACTCATGACACTATTTTTTGGGATATATTATATACATATACTTTTTTCTTATGGATAACATTTTGTACAAATGTATTTACATGTGCATGTATGTGTGTGTTTTTACTTTTATATATGAGCAACATGCGAATATAATACTTGATTAGCCAATGTATCAATTAGTCGATTAGATCTCCTAGGAACATGAATATAAGTAATATAATCAAAATAGCGTTCTAAGAGATGTACGCTAAGGAATCATCGGTGAAGGGTGGGATTATAGACACGATATATCCCATCTAACTAAGACATGACCAATTGAGCATCTAGATAAACCCGGAGGTGAGAAATACCATGTGAAAAGGAATCACATAGTAATTTATTACTGCATTGTACTCAACAACATTATTGGTTGCTTCACCTAGACAAATACCTCCACTAGACATCAACTAACCAAAAGGTGTAAAAATCAATGAAGCTACAGAAGTAAGCCTCTGAGTGTGTCGGCTAGAACCATATATGAACCCAACAGAGACTTTAGATTCACTTTACATCTGCCATAGTGAAGAGAAAACACAATAACTACACGTCCATAAATCAAAAAGACAAGACTGCATAAAAAACTATACATATATACAAGAAGTCACACTCAGACGACCGACTTAAGTGTAATACTTCTTATGGTAAATCCCATTTCTAGGATCCAATAAAGCGTTACCCTTGAAATAAACCAGCTAATAAGCACCATTTTCTAAGACTTTTTTCACGATGAATGGTTCGAACCACATGGGCTTGAACCTTCCTTCCCCCAAGGGATCTTTGTCTTGGTCATAGACTAGGACAAGATCACCATCAAAGAAAATCCAAGGGTGGACAAAATGATAATATTGACACTTGAAACATTGTTTGTGAGCCTCATTGGCCAAGGCTACATATTGATGTTGCTCATCAAGTTGCTCGAGATATAAAAGATGTTACTCAAGTGGTGTATTTTTGGGTAGTAGTTCCACTACCAACTTAAGAGAAGGGATTTGGCATTCTATGGGAAATACTGCCTCCAACCTATAGATGATTTGGAAAGGATAAAAATTGGTAGCAATATTGACTAAAGTTCGATAAGCCCAAAGTGTCGAATACAACATCAAATGCCAATTTGACTTGGCCGAATGAATCGTTCATTGAAGAATAGTATTGAGAGACTTATTAACAACCTCTACCTAACCATTCTCTTGTGGGTAGTAAGGTGATGAGTGTTCATGTTTAAACCCTAGATTTTGTGTTAATTCAGACATCATTTTGTTTTGAAAGTCACTGTCGTGATCAGTGACAATCTCCTTCAGAATACTGAACATGGATACAATTTGGTTGAAAATGAAAAGGGAATCCATTTCCCCATCATTGTTGAATGTCGTCATATCTTCAAACCACTTAGTAAAGTAGTCTACTACTACGATGATATAGCGATGCCCCCTAGCTGAAACTAGGTGACATGTAGTGAAATCAATCCCCCACTTGGTGAAGGGACCGACAAGAATAACTGAGAACATTGGACCTGGGTTGTTGTAACCCTAATTTGCACCAGACATGCTTACCTGGCATCAGGCCATCTCAGGTTCCTTCTTTGCCAAAACACTGTTGAACAATTCTTCTTAAAAACCCCTTTTATAAAGGCCCATGCACCCTGCTCCATTACTGCATGCGTGTACATGCTAGCTGACCCAAGACAGCCCGTGTGTACCTACAAAAGCACAAAAAAAGGAAAGTTGTTGACAGAACACACATCTTTGGGTAAGTTAACTAAACCTTTTGGCCATGCGTTATCGGTCATTTGACCAAATACCTAGCTCCTTCTAACCTATAAAAGAAGGGGTAGGGGTCCCATATGAAAGGAGGAGAATCATAGTAAATAAACTATACCCGATTAAGCATTCCCTTTGTCCCAACCTTTAGCCATCCTTGTGCAAAGAGAAGTATAGATAAAAGTAGTTGGAAGACAGTGGAAGAAGATCCCAGGACCATGATCGAGGAGTAGTATCTGACTTTATCATTGTAAGGTATCATTGTGAAGATTAATAAAAGAATTGCTTTTCCCATCCCGCCATATGAGATTGTCATTATTGGAATATTGATTGTATGATTGATTAAATATCTAACCCATTAGTTCATAGATCAAATGCATGTGGATTTCTTTGTTTGTATTTAGTGAATGCAGGTCAACATTGGGAGGATATTTGCAGTCCTAAGAATGATCAAGCACAAAAAAGGATCGACATCAAACACAAAAAATAAGGTACGTCAACTTAATATCTTGAGCCGTGTATTTACATATGAGTAATGGGGGTTTAAGCATGGGATGATGGTAAAAAGTAAGAATCTTTAGGCCATTTCTGCATGTATGATAAAACCCTTAGTGCTAGTTTGTAGGATGCATTTCCCACCCACAACAGAATTGGTGACCATACTGGGGAGTTCTAGGGTTTCTAGGAATGTTTTTTCTTGGGTATTTTTAAGAACTGGTTTCATTTCTTGTTTTTAAAGTTTTTGCAAAATTTTGAGCTAACAGAGATTCTGGTCTTCCATACCAGTTATCTCTATTTCTTTGCTTGACTGCATCTTTTTTCGAGACCCACAAAGGTACATGCGATCTGTATAAGGTATGCACGCATGTACCCATGCCCTATCTTCCCCTAGCCCGTGTGTACACACTAGCTGAGGAAGTGTCAGTCGCGTGTATGATTCGAGAAAATTTATTTTAGAGAGGTAGTCATCCTCTCCCCTATTAGAAATAATCCTTCTCATAGGTTTTCTGGAACTCTTTCTAGTCTTTGTTGTTTGCAGTCTATAGCTTAGGTTTCACCTCAGATTGGTTTGTTCTATGAATTTTTCCTTGAATTATTTTCCTTTTCCTATTAAAGTAAGTGTCTAAGTCTTCAAGAGATCTTGGTTCTCAGTACCAGTAGTCTCTTCTTGGGATGGATTACTTGGCCTTTCATTTGTCTTAGAGTTTCATAGATAGATGTGGGCTATATAAGGCCATAACGCATGTACACGCGCCCTGACTTTACACATCTTGTGTGCACACGCTTGCAGTTGAACTGTCAGCAGGGTGCCTGTGGAGAAATTTTTTGTTTAAGGTGAGGCAGTCATCCTTTCCTTTGACAAGAGTTATACCTCTCAGGTTTTTGGGTCTCTGTCATAGTAGTCAGTAACTTAGGTTTGATCACAGCAATAGCTTTCTTTTTCATTAGGAAGTTTTTCCTCAAAAATTTCTTTTTATAGGGTTTTTAGACAAGGGTGAGAGTCCAGTTTTAATTTTCTTGTGTGTTATTTCTAAAGTGACTCTTTGCGATCTGCGCTTAGGCTAGAAGTTTTCTTGGTTTTTACTTGTTGATATTTTCCTTTTTTCTTTGTGAGCATTCAAATAAAAAAAATCTTTTATTTCTTTGTTTGGTTAAATAGTGTTGGTTTGCATTAGTAACCAGGAAAAGTCTTTTCTTTCATAAGTTCTTGATGGTTTACTTAGATCATAAGTAGCTCATAGTCGAGTGAAATCCTGCTTTGAGTTTGTTGTTCAAATATCTTAGAAAATTTTTAGTTTGAAAAGTTGTTTAAGATTTGAGTCAAGAAGAAGTTATTTTGTTTCCAACTTTCTATTTATTTTTCTTTCTTCTTTCAAACATCACTAGTTTCACTTTCATAACCTTTGACTTAAGACAATCCATAAAAATTAACGCTAAATCTAAAATTCATTAGACTTTTTATGTTTGTAGGGTCAACCAACTAGTTTAGGGTTAGGGCCTTGAATTAGGTTGGAGAGGAAACTCTTCAAGGCCATTAAATGAAACATTGGAGTCTGAGTTAGGGAGTGTCAAAGTCTAGTATCGTGAAAGTTATCTAGGACCCCCGTCTAACACAGGGGCTAAACACGAGGTCGCATGAGGAAAGGTAGCGGGGATAACCCCTCCAAAGATGGACCAATCGTAGTGGAGAACACATATAGAGGGTTTTTCTTGGGATTATGTCGATTGCATTTCCCACGAAGCTTCGTGGGTCTTGAATCCATTCGAGGTCTTCAGTTGTCTTCCGGACCACTTTCATTCGATACCCTTGATAGGTTTCAGGCTCGATACCCTGCTCATTTTGGTCTACCCAACTTTTGACTGTACCTGCCTGGTGACTGTTCGCACGCTGGAAACCTATTTGCCTATCGTTTTAGAGACATACATAGGTGACTGCGGGGGTATACTGCAGTACCTAGGATAGACATCGAGCCACACTTTGTAGATTATACCCAAAGGGTGATTTCGTATTTGAGTTTCACTTGCACCAGTAAGTTGCTCTAGTTTTGGTTCTTGTAGCTCTTCTTCCAACTAGTTTAGTGTTTGCTTGATTTATCTTGGAGGGACCTTTTTAGTGTTTGTTGTTTTTTGAATGAATAGAAAGCCCTAGTGTGTCTTTGATATTCTCACACAGTGGAGGATCACGAGCTCCACCGGTCACGAAGGCTTCTGGGCATATCACCGGTTACACTGGAGCCACCCCCGCCACCACTAAGGTGAAAGCTAGACTAACAAGGGTCTTTTGAAGCGACCGGGTCACAGGAAACTATACCCGAACAACATCTGGAGGAAACGACCATTTTAGACCCTGGAGAAAAATCTCTTGGTCCATATGGAACTCCAAACACTGATCTTTCGACACCCATCATCGTATAGATTCACCCTTATGAGTGCCAGACAGTGTCGCACGCAGCAATAGAAACAAATGCTTCCACTTCTTCTGGGAGTTCTTCAAATCCCACTATGGTTGTCACCACAGGGGATATTCCACCTCCTAACCCACCATCACCGGTCCGAGCCACCATGGTCTCGACTGCCTCTACCTTGAGCAGTGGTCCAATCCTGTCTATGGCAATGCCCACTGCCCCTTTCACACTGAGTGTGACAGGCCCTCCATTCTCATATGGGATGCCTAGCTCAAGTACAAGTCCTGTACTTTCCTACTCCACTTTACAGACTTTAGGTATGGGGGCAGGGAGCTCTAACGCTCCTCTACAAGGACACATGGGGGGCACTTCATCTCCTTTTAATGATTTTCCTTACGGGGGAGGTCATATACCTCCTTCGTCCCCTTCGCTCGGTGGCACCCACCAGCAATCCGTCGAGCCACCCACACACCATAGTTTATTTGGAGCAGGGAGTCAAGGACCACCTGCTCATAATATGCCGGTAGGTTTGACACCGTTTTCTTTGTTCGGTGCATTTGGTAACAACGCCTTCTCATCAGTTGCTCTCTCGACTGGGGGCAACCCCGGTTATGGACAACCTATTCCTGTGCAGGGTACTATTCCCACACAGGGGGCAAACCCAGAAACTTCTTCTGCATCAGGACCTTGGAATTCTTGGCAGGGATCTGTTCCCTCGTCAGGAATGTTGATCTGGGGAAATTCTTTTCACAACCAATGGAACCTCAAACAAGGTACTATGCCTATGCCCATCGGATCGGCATGGGGAAACCCCTCCCAAAGTCCTCCAAATGTAATGCACGCCCAACTATCTACGTCCTATTTTGGGAATCAACCGATGATGTCTCCTCATATGCAGAATCCATATGTTGGTCATGGCCATGGTTTTTACCAGAACCCGGGCTAGCAGCCAAAATTTTCCTGGCAACCTGGTGCCAGTCAAACTCCAGGTCCCTTTTTCCATGGTTATCATGAACAAACCAAACTACCTTTCTTGGCAACCTTGCATTTTTTAGACTTGACAAGGTTGTTGAATGACCCTATATTTCATTGTCTGCATTGGCCACCTATACCGACGAATTTGCCTTCAGACATACCAAAGTTTGAAGCCAAGCCTAATGAAGATCCAGGAGATCATGTGACTACCTTCCATATTTGGTGCTCATATAAATAATTGAAAGATGACTTCGTGCAGTTGTGATTGTTTCAACATACTCTCATTGGGAGTGCCATGAAATGGTACATTGAGCTCAATCACTCAAGATACTCTTCCTTCGGCGAATTGGCAATGGATTTCCTAAACCATTTCCAATTACTTGTGAGATACTATGCTGGCACATAATTGTTGGCTAATTTCAAACAAACAAAAGAGGACCATATCTCTGATCACATCTGAGAATGGAGACACTGAAAGAGTTTAATTAAGGTGCCAGTCCCACCAACATTCCTGCTCGAGTGGTTCCTTAAGTCTTTGGTCCCACAGTTATCCAAAGATGTCGCAACGTCGGGAGTGTTTTCCGAAGAAGATGCCATCATGAGAGCTCAACAGCTTGAGATAATCTACTCTCATTCCAATTTATTATATGAGATCTTACCAGATGCGCCACGCTCAATACTTGATAAAACTAGATAGAGAGCTGGACCACATGCCGATGGTATTGTTGGTTCAGCACAAACAAAGCCCACTGAACAATTGACAAAGTAATTGCAAAAATTGTCTATACAACACACAACAGCTAGCCAACCTACTGTTTTGGATGCTCCCCCTACCCAAACATCAGATGTACACACAGTGCAATCAAAAAATCCAAAGGCCACCCAACAGCCTGATGGAAAGAAAAAACAATGAAAGAAGGGTAAGGGGGATAAGAAACCCAATAATAATGCTGACGGGGGAAACACCGAGAAATGGAAGGCGAGGTATCCGTGCAACCTGTGCGTGGAAGACCACCCGACGCACCAATGTCCTTGGCTTGCAGAGGCCCAAAAGTTTGTGACACAACAACAGCCTATCGTGTTAACCAATCCATTTCAACATGGGCAAAACCTAACCCAAGCCTCTACAGGCACGTAGGGAGGTAGTCAAGGACCCTCTCCATCTTCGAATAATCCTGCATATGTGAATGTGTATATGATGAAAGGTGATGATTTTATATCAACTAGATCACATGACTACAGTAAACCAAGAACTTCTAAGAAGGGCAAAGAATATGAAATCCCACCTCTTCCTCTCCAGATCGATAAGACTTTGGGCAAAACAATGACATGCATCCCAAAAGGTGCATTCAAGAAAGATTCTCACAACCAAAATTCAAAGGCCACCCAAAACTATTATGTGGTGGAGGATTTGTCTCAAATCCCTTGTGCGATGTTCAGTTTGGAGGTCCTCCGGAGTTTCCCTTCCCAGAGGAAATCTTTGTTAGCCGTTGTAGGATCTAACAAGACTTGTAATTTGGGTACAATCATGCTGGATACAACTGAATTAAAACCTCTTCTACCTTACCACATGGAATTTCAGATAGTAGTGGCTTACCCCACAAAAATTTTTACTCGAAACATTTTCTGCACGGTGTTTGATGAGGGTGCGTCAACATGCATCATGTCATTGGCATGTTGGAAGGCCATTGGCCAGCCAGTTTTGTCTTTGTCACCTACGTTTCTCACTGCTTTCGATGGTCATTCGTTTCGACCACATGGCATCATTCCCTCTTTCCCCATGCATCTAGGAGGGAAGACCGTGTGCGTTGAGGTAGAAGTAATCGACGCATCCCTCAACTACAATCTCTTGTTAGGTAGAAGTTGGACTTATGCTATGCAAGCAGTGGTTGCTACAATTTTTCAGGTCTTGTTGTTTCCACACGAGGGCCGGATCATGACCATTGATTAATTATCCTTCTCTAGACCCGACCCTTCATTGGGGGTATCCACGGTCCCAATGATTGATAATCCCCAATCGGGCGTAGTTAACATAGGGGTTGGTTTGTGCCCATCTTTGATGGGTACCTTCGATTACCCACCCCCTCAAGACTATGTCAAGTTCATATCCAACCACCATAAGGTTGAGATCTTCCAAGTTTCGTTGTTTTGCATGACTTACTTCAATGATCTGTGGATACTTCCTTCTCCATCGGCCATGATGGAAGGGACAGGGCACCCTGGCATGTCCATGCCCTTGTCCGCAGCCAAATTAGCGTACTCTTTAGTCTAGCAAGCTTTGGCCGACACAGATCTAACTCCTGCACAAGATTTAGATCCAATTCTAGAGCCTATTTGGGCTCAAGTCTCTCTCGCTGATACCGATTCATTAGACTTAGTCTTGACCTCTGATGAAGCAATAATTGAGGCAATGACTAGTCCAGACAAACCCTGGGACGATCTCCATCACAGATCATACTTCCTCCCAGATTTAAGAAGAATCGAAGCAGGATAATTCACCTTGACTATGACTGGAGATAGGTCTTGTCCTATTAATCCCTTAGCTACACATGAGGTTTACGCCAAGGTTAATATGGAAACTATCATTGAAACCATATCGATTAATATCTCCAGAACCCCTGGCGTTATGGAGAATGTTTTCGTCAGAGCTGATTGTTCCCCTGAAGAGATTCAAATCGACAAAGATCTATTTAAAGAGTTCCACGACATTTTTGCCTGGTCTTACGAGGAAATGCTAGGCATCGATCCAAAAATACTTGAACATGAAATCACAACCTATCTGGATGCCAAGCTTGTTTGGCAGAAGCTTCGTCTAGTTAATCCCAGGAAAGAAGTAACCATTAAGGTTGAATTTGAGAAACTGCTAAAAGTTGGTTTTATCTATCCTATCCATTTGACCCAATGGGTGTCAAATCCTATGTCGGTCAATAAGAAACATGGCACGATTTGTGTATGTACGAACTTTCGTGATTTGAACAAGGCCTATCCAAAAGATAATTTTCCCACACCATTCATCGACCAGATAATTGATGAATGTGCAGGTTGCGATGCCTTTTCTTTCATGGACAGTTTTTCGGGATATAATCAAATACAACAAACCCAAATACCAGCACAAAACAACATTCATTTATCCATGGGGTACATTTTCCTATCGTAAGATGCCTTTTGGTCTCGAAAATGATGGAGCTACCTTCCGGCGGGCCATGTCTTTTTCTTTCCATGATCTCAAACATATAGTCAAGACCTATTTAGATGATTTAGCATCTCAATCTCACAAGATAACAGTGTTGGACAACTGAGAGGGGGGGGGGGTGAATCAGTTGTTACCGTGCTTAAACAATTATGATTCTTTTAAACTCTTTACAAGGAACTCAATGATGATCACAATAATGCAGGGAAACAAGCAATGGCACATTCAGCATCAGTCACATATATGAGATACACAGAGACATATATTTCTCGAGGAAACCCATAAAGGGTAAAAAACTCTTCTTCTTTATATGATAAATATTATTTACATTCTTTACATTATCATACATATGAGCACCAACTCATTGTGAGGCTACAACCTCTTTTTCTGCAAGATGCAACTTGTTGAGAGCACCAACTCTCTCTTTTCTCTAGCACCCACTAGAAGGAAGCACCAACTCCCTGGTTTGTCTAGCACCAACTAGAAGGAGGCACCAACTCCCTGGTTTCTCTAGCACCAACTAGAAGGAAGCTACAACACCCTGTGTTCAAGCACCCACTTGAACCTCTGAGGACACCAGTCCTCCCTAGCACCTCCCTACCACCCAGATTTATGAATGTGTGTTACTAAAAGTTATTACAGTGATATAATGTTCAACAACAGCTTACCAGTCTCATCACTATTCTTGCAAGATTTCGCTGCTCTGTTTGCCTCACTGTCTTCCTGCACGCATCCCTTGCACTTTCTGTTCTTCTTCCTTTTGTGTTATGTGCGCCATTCCCATTAAATGCACCTTTTGTCTTCTATCTATTTCAGTTGTTTCACTCCACTTGCTTCTTCACACATGCATCACTTTCCTCAGCAACAACACCCATCTCTTATTTCTTTCATATTCTTATACTCCCTATGCATATTGTGCATACTCCCTATGTAATAGTTCTCCCTCCTCTGCATGTCGAGTGCTCTACCTAATCATCATGGAAACTCTTCAGCTTCTCTATTTGTTAAGCCCATCTTTCCATCATCACTGGGTTTCATGATCAAATTCCTTCTCACAGGCAGTTGAGATTCTTCATCTTCTATTGCAGTCAACCTCAACCTCACTATCGTAGTTAAC
This sequence comes from Picea glauca, assembly GCA_000966675.3. NCBI lineage: Eukaryota > Viridiplantae > Streptophyta > Pinopsida > Pinales > Pinaceae > Picea > Picea glauca. The sequence continues at coordinate 575,363 of JZKD02S1717790.1, forward strand.
GGCTTCAATGCTCTTCTAGTTGTCAATACCCTCCATGAATAGTCTTTTCTCCTACTGGAAGATTCTTTGTGACCCTTTAGTTCCTCTGTAAATCACACAGAAGTCTCTTCGAGTCCTCTGGTAGAAACCATCAGTGGTTTCTAGCAGTTACACTAAGAAGTGCTACAGTAGCCTTTCGATCTTCTTCAATTTCATCTGCACCGTTGGATTAACTTCTCTAAATCTTGCATTCATTTCGGCATTTCGGGATCACCGTGGTGGAGGATTTTAGTACTCTCCATTTCCTGACTCCCGAAACTCCAAAAAGGAGCTTGTCTTCACTAACCCCTTCCCCCATCATCCGCTGATGTGACCAACGGCTGTGACCTCATCCTTAGTCGAAACTGCATTTCACAATTTCGCGTTTCGGCATTTCAGCATTTCTACACTCTTGGTGGTGAAGTGTTTCGACACTTCAACTCCCGGTATCTAAAACTATGAAATGGAGTTAGATCGACGGTCTGGTTCTCCAACATTTTTCATTTCAGCGAATCGGCATTTCGGTATTCTTGTGGTGAAAGACCTTGACATCTCCAACTCCTGATATCCGAACCTCTAGTATGTGGTCTGTGACATTTCGCGACTTTGGGTTTCATGATTTTGGGACTCCTGTGATGAAGAGTCTTCACTCTTGACTCCTCCTACTCCCGGTATCCGAAACTTCGGTATGGATTCTTTATCATTTCACGACTTTGGGTTTCGCGACTTCGGGACTCTTTATGATGAGAGTCTTTGTCATTTCCATCTCTTGGTATCCAAAATCCCGGTATCCAATACTTCGAAATGGAGTCGGGTCAATGGTCCATGATCTCCTCGAACCAATGGCTCAGATCATTTTTCCATTTCATATTTCACGATTTTGGGACTCCTGTTAATGAGAGTCTCTGACCTCTCCATCTCCCAGTAACCAAAATCCCAGTATTCAATACTCTGAGTAGTGCACCTATTTTGGGTTTTCAAGATTTCACATTTCGGCACTTCGGGACTCCTGATGATGAGAGTCCTGACATCTCTATCTCCCGGTATCTGAAATCCTGGTATTCAATACTCCGAGTGGTGCGCCTGTTTCGGGTTTTCAGGATTTCGCATTTCGACACTTCGGGACTCCTGATGATAAGAGTCCTGACATCTCTATCTCCCAGTATCCAAAACTCTGGTAGCCAAAACTTTGAGCGATGTGCCTGTTTTGTGATTTTGAGGTTTCACATTTTGCGACTTCGGGACTCCTGTGTTGGAGAGTCTCGACTCCTGAATTCTCCATCTCCTGGTAACCGAAACTCTGAAATGGAGTCTTCGTTGAGGTTCCTATTTTGGATTTTTTTGGGTTTCTCATGTCACCTTTCTCATTAAAGAGCATGCAAGTTCTCCTAGATCCAACGTCAGTCAGACCGCTGGCTCAGATCTGACGTTCATCGGGAAAACTCAATGAGATCCATCGCTACATGCTTTGATCTTGTTGAGCTTGCTCTGCATCGTCTTCCCAAAAGACTTCTGGAGCCCGCCTGGCACATCCTTCCTGTACTCAAGCCATCATCGGTGCTGTACTTGCCATCAATGACAAGCATACACTGCCTGTAAAACATGCCAACAATATCCCCCTTTGGCATTGATGGCAACAAAAGGCACCCAAACCTGTTCTTTTCTCCCCCTTTGACATCAATTTCAAAGAAAACACGCTCCCCCTGAGTTGTTGCAGTATTTTTAGGAGGTGTCATATATGCAATCAATACAAGACTCCCCCTAATAGGATGGAATCTCTTAGGTGTGAGGCGGGATGACACCCAACTTCTGTCAGAGATATTCAAAAGGGGTCTTAGCTAGGGGTTTAGTAAAGATGTCTGTTATTTGTTCTATCATTGGAATGTACTGAACCTGAACAACCTGATTGGTGACCTGCTCTCTCAGAAAATGGTATTTTATGGGTATATGCTTGGTCTTGGAGTGGAATACCAGATTCTTAGACACACTTATGGCACTTGTGTTGTCACAATGAATTGGGATTGGTGCAGCGTATTTTACTTCCAAGTCTGCAAGTGTCTGAATCATCCATAATACCTGAGTGCAACAGGTAGCAACAAAAATATACTCTACCTCTGTAGTTGATAAAGAAATCGAACCTTGCTTTTTACTAAGCCATGCTACTAATGAGTCACACAGGAAGAATGCTCCTCCACTGGTGCTTTCTCTCTCATCAACACAGTTTGCCCAATCTGCATCTGAATAAGTAGTTAACTGAAAATTATGATTTCTGGGATACCACAGACCATAAGTCATTGTTTCTTTCAAATACCTAAATATTCTTTTGACATCTTGCAAATTACTATGTTTAGGTGCATATTGAAAGCTTCCTACCATTCCAACAACATGCATTATATCTGGGCAGGATGTTGTGATGTACAATAGGTTGCCTATCATTGACCTATATGATCTTTGATCAACATAAGGTGAGTCATCATTCTTGCTTAATTTTCATCCAGTAACCATAGGTGTACCCACAGGTTTGGAGTCTTCCACTTGAAATTTTTTCAACATTTATCTTAGATATTTTTCTTGAGAAATGAACATCCCTTCAGACCTTTGCGTAATTTGAAGACCAAGAAAAAATGATAGTTCTCCTATCATGGACATTTCAAACTCAGATTCCATGGCAGAAGAAAACCATTGTACCAATGGATCCTTATTACATCTGAAGATGATGTCATCCACATAGACCAATACGATGAGAAAATTATTATCCTCTGCTTTAACATACATATTGTTGTTAGTTGTTCCTCTCTTGAATCCTTTGTCTTTGAGATATGTATCCCTTCCGTGATACTAGGCTCGAGAGGCTTTTTTTAACCCATATAAATCTTTCTTCAGCTTGCATACTAAGTCAGGTTTATCAGACAGTTTGAAACCCTCTGGTTGTTCCATATAGAATTCTTCACTTAAATCTCCATTTAGAAAATCTGACTTGACATCCATTTGATAGACTTTAAACCTTTTATGACAAGCATAGGCAAGAAACATTCTGATAGCTTCTAATATTGCTACGGGCACAAATGTTTCATCAAAATCCAGTCCTTCTATCTGAGCATATCCTTTACAGACTAACCTTGCTTTGTTCCTGACAACTTGTCCTTTCTCATTCAACTTATTCTTAAAGATCCATTTGGAGCCAATGACATTTTTATCTTCCAGTCTATGAACCATCTCTCACATATTATTTTTCTCAATCTGATCAAGTTCATTATTCATTTCTTTAACCCAGTGGTCATCTTTGTTGGCTTCATTAAAATTCTTGGGTTATAGCATGGATATGAAGGCTATATGAGATTGTTCAATGTTTTTGATTATCTTTCTCCTGGTTTGTACACCTTTGTCTTTTTCTCCAATTATTTGACTTGCAGGATGATTCTTTTGAATGATTCTAGAGGAGGAATTTGAATTTGACTGCTAATTTGAGTCTGACTAAGTGTCTGTGTCTTAATCTGATTCAGAGCCTTCGTTTTCTAATTATTGGACCTGTTCATCTTCAACTCTAGCTGTGTCTTCTGTAGAAGACTCATTTCTGTACATCTCTCTTGCTGGGATTCCTTCATCAACTTTTACATCAATACAATCAACCATTTTATGCAGCCTCTTATTATATCATTTGTATCCTTTATTGTTTGTATCATACCCCAAGAAGATACCTTCATCATCCCTATCATCATATTTTCCAAGGTTCTCATCATTATTCTTTATGTAGCATTTACTCCCAAAGACTTTGAAGTGTTTAATTGAAGCAGGTCTCCCAAACCACAGTTCATAAGGTGTCTTGTCACTTTGTGGTATGAGGTGGAATTTGTTAAGAACATGGACTATCATGTGTATTTCTTCTACCCAGTAGGTTTGACCAATGTTCTTCTCATTCATCATTGACCTGGCCATTTCCTGCACTATTCTATTTTGCCTCTCAACTACTCCATTTTGATGTGGAGTTCTTGGGATTGTGTATTCTCTCTTGATCCCATTCTTGTCACAGAATTCCTTGAAGTCACTTGACATAAACTCTCCTCCTTGGTATAATAGTACTTCCTTTAACCTCTTGCCTATTTGAGTCTTAGTTAAAGCCTTAAATATTTTAAAATTCTCAAATGCTTCAACCTTTCCCTTAAGAAAGGCAACCCAAGTAAGTCTGGAGTAATCATCGATAATCATCATGAAATAGTTTTCTTTCCCTATGCCTTCCTATCTTTATGGTCCACATAAATCCATATGAACTAATTGGAGTGGTTTCTCTATTGAAGTAAATCTCTTGGACTTAAATTGTGTCCTGTTTTTCTTCCCTACTTGACTGGGTTTACACATTGAATCTTGGGGCTTTGATATTCTCGGAAGATCTTTTACTGCCTCTAGTTTTTTGAGTTTGATTAAGTGGTCAAAGTTTAGATGTCTAAGTATCCTATGCCATAACCAACTTTCATCATGTCTGCTTAGATGAGATTCTTCTCTATTTTGTTTCAACACATATACATTATTTTCTGTCCTTATGCCTTTGGCCACCACTTGTCCTGAGGTTACAGATTTTTATCTTGCAGTCCTTGGATGTGAACACCACTTCACATCCTTTGTCACACATTTGACTTACACTGAGAAGATTATGTTTCATCCCATATACAAGTAGAACATCGTGGGCTTTTCCTTTTCCATTACTTAAATTCACCATCCCTTTGCCCTTTATTTTCCCTGGAGCATCATTTCCAAGAGTTACGTTTCTTGATTTTCTTTCACTTAGAGATAGAAAATTTCCTTTGTCTCCCATCATGTGTTTGGAGCATCCACTATCTATATACCAAGGTTCGTTTTCCTTTGAACGGACAATACTAATCCACACTTGTCACTTTCCTTCTTCTTCCAAAACTTGACATTTTCAGCAGGGGATTTCGAATCTGGTTCATAGTTCCTTAACCGACAGTCAATAGATTTATGTCCAAAGTTATGACAGGTGTAGCCTTCAATCTCATTATTCAATAGGTCAAACTTATTGTTGCAGTGTTGTGTACTCATTGATTGTTGATTATTTCTTGGCCTCCTTAGTTGCATGTCCCTAGACTTAATTTGGCAATTTGCAGTCTGTGAAGGATTTTTACTTGGTTGTATAATTCTTTGTTGTGGGAAGTATTTATTCCTTTGAAATATTAATTGCTCATGTCTAAGTCTTAAGGAACAATTTACAACTTTGTGACCAAAGTTAGAACAGTAGAAACAATAGCCATGGAAAAATTCTTTGTACGTGGGAAATGGTTGTCTTCTTTGTGAAAATCGATTTCTTCCATGCTGATGACGTCTTTCAGCAGGGAGAACATTATTTATTTGTTCTACAGATTCAGTTCTGGCATCTTTTTCCTTACTCGTCCTGGGCGGCTGATTTTCTTCATTTGTTTCTGTAGGTTCGTTGTTGTTATTGGTTGTACATTTGACAAACTTGATGGGTTCTTCATTTCTTGGCTTTCCACTACTTGATCCCTCTTCATAACCCAAACTAGTTTTCAACTTTGGATTCCTTTTCTGATTTAGGATGGTGGCTAATCCTTCTGAGGCTTTGATAATTGACAGATTCTGATTATACAAGGCTTGAAACTTCTCCATCTCTATCCTAGTTTTCACTACTTCTTGTTCTAATGCTTCACATCTTGCCTTCTTTTCTGATAACTGTCGTTTCAGAATGTCTTCAATTTTTTTTGCCTCTTCTAATTCTACTTTTAGTAGGACAAGGTCTTCATCAGGGTTTTTACTGTCTTTCTCAAACTGTATCAACAATTATCTTTTCTTTCTGTTCTTGATTTTTAGTCTGTCAATCTCTTCCAATGCACTGATCAAATCTCCTTCCATGTCAACCACAACTTCTTCTTCATTAACATCACTCCCTATGTTGTTATTATCATAATCCTCTTTGGCCATAAGTATGAAGTCATTCAGTTTATCTTCAATAGAGGATTCATTGTCTTCATCATCTAAAGGATCGTCATCATTGTTTATGCAAAGACTTTTCTTCTTAAAGTTATTGTCTTTAAAGAAATTTATGTCTTTGTACTTCTCCTCATCATCACATGTCTAATATTTTTCTTTGTGGGGACATTTATTTTCAAAATGACCTATCCTACCACAGTTGAAACATTTGAAAGGTAGTTTACCTTTGTATTTTCCTGATCCCTTCTTCAGTCTCTTCACAAATTTTTATTCAATTTCATTGGGCTCAAAATACTCATTCTTATATGCTTTAAATGATTCTTCTCTGGAGGTGGGTTTATCTTTAACTATTCTCATTTCATATGCAGTCAAAGTTCCTAAAATTTGATCAAAATACAAGTTTTTTAGATCATTTAGTTCTTCTATAGCATAGACCTTCAGATTGAACCTATATGGGAGAGATCTCAAGATTTTTTGAACTAAAGAAGGTTCCTCAATTGTTTCACCAAGTGCTTTCATTGCATTTACCATTTCTTCTACTCTTAGAAAGTATTTTCCAACAGTTTCATCTTCTTTCATCTTTAGCTATTCAAAATGCATTTTGTAGGTTTGAGGCTTGGCATCCTTTATGTTCTCATTACCTTCATTACTATTAATGAGTTTGTCCCACATGTCTTTGGCAGTTCCTAGATGCATAACTTTTACGAATTATGCTTCTGCAAGCCCACTCAAGATATCATTCACAGCCTTAGCATTGAAGCTAAATTCTAGTTTGTCATCCTTATTAGCTAGTACAACTGGCTTTACATAACCAATATCTACCACATCCCAAACATCTGCACCTAAAGTTGTTATGTAGGTTCTCATTCTAACTTTCTAGAAGGAAAAAAATGTTCCATTGAACAAAAGGGCCTTATTGGTTGAATTTCCTTCATTGCTTGACATGTTTAAGCTCTAGGATCTACCTTTAGATAAAAGGGGTCGGCTCTGATACCAATTGTTGGACAACTGAGAGGGGGGGGGGTGAATCAGTTGTTACCGTGATTAAACAATTATGCTTCTTTTAAATTCTTTACAAGGCACTCAATGATGA
>JZKD02S1717790.1:589748-614634 GCA_000966675.3 Picea glauca
TAATCATCACTCTCACCTTTGTCCTCGCATGGACGAGGCTTCTTCTCTTTTGGAAAAACTTCAACTTCCAAAAGGTTATCATAAGCTTTCCTCCAACCCATCATTGGTTGATGGAGTGGTTAATATAGTTCCATCCCCGGTCATTTCGGTTGATCACATGGTCAATCTAGTTTCCTCCTCGATTGAACCACGAACCCAAGTAGTTGATCCAGTTCCGTCACCGATCAGTCCCACTCTTCATCAAAAGAGTGACACCAAAGTGGTCAATCTATTTTCATCCTCAGTCGATCACACTCTCCCGTTAGAGAGTGACACAAAAGATGTTGATTCATTTTCGCCATCGGTCGATCCCATTCCTCCATTGTGGAATGTCAAAGTGACTGATCCAGTCCCTTCCTCGGTCAGTCCCACTCTTCCTCTGAAGAGTGCCAAAGTGGTCGATCCAATTTTTCCACTGGTCGATCCCATTCCTCCATTGAGGAATGTCAAAGTGGTTGATCCAGTCCCTTCCTCGGTCAGTCCCACCCTTCATCCAAAGAGTGCCAAAGTGACTGATCCATTCTCTTCCTTGGTCAGTCCCACTCTTCCTCTGAAGAGTGCCAAAGTGGTCTATCCAACTCCACCATTGGTTGATTCGATCCAATCATCGGTCGATCCTACTCTCCTTCTAGAGAGTAAACCTGATACTGCCCATGTTTTTCTCAATAATACAGACTCTACCATACCGAGGGGGAATTCCTCCTTCTCTTGCAAAACCCCCTCCAAGTAATGAGGCCATCCTTTTTGATTGGGGTGTGCTAACTAGACCTCGTCTTCCCTCCCACATTCCTTTCCATATTACAGTATAGGTTTGTGGTCGGGAAGTTCCTCAAACGCTGATAGATGAAGGTGCGTCTGTTAGTATTTTTTCCTCTATTGCTTGGCATGCTTTGGGTTGTCCGCAACTTGCACCGGTTACACAGAATCTGTTATCTTTTAACAGAAGAACTAGTCAACCTTTAGGGATCCTTCCTTAGTTTCCTGTAACTTTGGGAGGGAAAACTGTCTTTATTGATGTCATGGTAGTCCGAGACCCCTTGTATTTTTCTTTACTCCTTGGGTGGGATTATGTCTATGCTATGAAAGCTCTTGTATCCACCTTTTTTTGTGTGATATCTTTCCCTCACGATGGAAGAATTGTGACTATTGATCAACTTTCATTCATCGGCCCCGACTGGGTTACCTCCCTAAGTGGTTCCTATATGTAGACAGTATTTCCCCTACCACATGTCAATTATGTGGCGTTGTCTCCCATGACCTCAACTTCCAATGATTTGGATCCGTTAGTTAACATGGTGATCTCTTCGGTAGGGTTATTGGAGCATGATCTCCTTCCTCCTGTCACGACCCTCAACATGTGTTCCTTCCAGAGTAATTCTCTTCCATCCGATGAAGATCTCTTGGAAGCCATGACTGTGTTTTATCCATTGTCATGGTACCCTTCTAGAGCATTATCCTCTTGAAATCCATGATAAAGAAAACACGAGCATAGTTTCTCTTCTCTGTGGAAAGCTCGTTAAAAAATGAAATAGAGGCCTTGAGCATAGGTTTCCTCTCTGTAGCAAGCTCGTTAAAAAATGAAACAACAATCTGGGGATCGAACCCAGAACCTTGAGCATAGTTCTTTTCCCGTGTCAAGCTCATTAAAAAATGAAAAAATCACCTCTCCCTTCAAGTTGAGTCTTTCACTAGATCTCGTGGATGTCGAGTCGAGTCTTTCATCAGGTCTCATTTTTGAACCATCATTTCATCCACCTGTATTCTTTTTCTCCATCTAGCACAGAAATTGGTGACAACCTCAAAGTCGGTGAATGAATTGAAGCTTGGGGGGCATGTCTCCAGCCTTTGATGATCATTCTAGAGCTAAGCCACCAGCTTTCAAGTTGGGGGCATACCGAGCTTAGTATTTGTTCTTTCGTGTGCTCGTAAATACATGAGAATGCACCGAGTAAACTTTTATCTCTTTTTTGGACCCGTACGGATACACAAACACACGAAAAAGGAACCCCCCTGGAGTCATCTTTAAACTCTTTTCAGACTCTCTAAATATGAAAAGATTGTCGAGTGACCTTGCTTCCTTTCACACTCATTAAAAGGTTAGAAAGGGCGTCTTTCGAGCGATAGTTTATCTCTTTTTCGGTCTCGTTAGACTACTGTACGAAAAAGGAACTGAGAGAGTTCTCTTTTAAGTGTTTTTCCAAACTCCATAATCCTAATAAACCTTCGAGTTTTCTGTCTTTGGACTTGCTAAAGAACACATCGATAGGCCCATACAGAATCGAACCCTTACTTCTTCTGGTTCATCAAACAAAGGAAGAGGAACTTACCGAAGGTGAGTTATATCAAGCATGTGTTACCCTCCTCGAGCTCATTAAATCAAAAAGAGGTACTCATCTATCTGGATGGGGGAAAAATTGAAAGGAGCAAGCCAAGCAGTCTCTTGAGAACATTATCCGACAATTCTTAGAGTCTCTCTTGAACACGACACTTTGTCATTTGCATGCATCATAATCCGCTGAACCTCTGCACTGAGCCAATCCTTTGAGTTTCTTTCACTCCTTTGGGTCACCTGACATAAGTCACAGCATCCACTGCATCATAAATTTTTGGTCTATGTCATGTTTCTGCTATTGTGCCTTAGTGTTCAAGGGAAGTATCCGCCTCTAGAGTCAGCCATCCCAAATATCTTCCCTCAAAACCCGTGTCATTCCATGTCCATTTGATCTGCCAATTACATCTCTATGTTTGTTTCATGTCGTTGATGGGGGATACATCAAGCCCCTCCTTCGACGAGCCTATTCCTGTCGACTTCAACACATTATCCACAAACTAGACTTAGAAACCAGTTAGTACTTTGGGACCTGCATGCCTCAATGGTAGGCCTCCTCACATTTGACAGTAGGTTTACATCACTGACCTCTAATCGAATGATTCCACAGATGTTCAACTCCAACTCATCCATTCACATTCGTTGGAATGTACTAGGGTACCTTGGGAATCATTGGCATTAATGATGATCTCCCTCGTGCTTGTTAACGGTTTACACCATTGACCAGTAATCAAGTGGTTTCTTCCATGTTCGACATCAGGACATCTATTCACATGGTTAGAATCGTACCACATTGGGATCAGTAAGAAGACCTTGGGTTGAGTAATCACTTTGATGTATGCTTTGCCCAGGCTGTGAAGGAGTTTCTTTTGGACAAATGATGCATACACTGTTACATAGATCCACTTTGTATTGGTCATGGCTATGTCTTGTCACCTCGTAGATCCACTGTGTATTCTTCGTGGCTACGATCAGTTCAGGTCATCAGAGTATAGATCCATATTGTATCCTCAATGGCTATACCTTTTTTTATCAATACAATTATGGATCCGCAGTGTATTTTATGGCGGCCATATTTTGCAAGTCTTGATCACCCAAGCATAGGTATTCCTGCCTTGGGTTTGAAACATGTCATAATATTTGTTGGATGTTTGTGTGTAGCTTCTATCAGGTTCTTTGCATCTATACCCTTGCTTGAAAGTATACAAAGCATTTCATTTATCAGTTCCTGTCTTCTAACTTCATACTTTGGGGGGCAATCTGTTACGCATAAAAAATACTCACTTTGATAGTGTCGCAAGTGTCGTCATTACAAAGGTCGCAAGTGTCGCATTTTGCTCACAAGGTCACAAGTGTCGCAACTGTTAGGGAAGCATACTACCATGATGCTTATGTCATGCCTATAACGACATGAGAAGGACACTTGAAACACCTCAAACATTTGATTTGGAATATGAGAAATGAGTCAGCAGGATTGCAAACCTTTTGCCATCTAAAAGCTCCCAAAAAACTGATTTTTGAAGGAGAGCACTCCCCTATACCTCTTCTGGGAGTGCCGACACTCCCCCTTACACTGTCTGGGAGCATTATAAATATCCTCTGGCCCTTTTGAGGGAGCGCTATATATTTTGAGAGTGATGGCGCCCCCTAAAGCCTACTAGGGAGTGCTATAGTGCTCTGATGGCCCTTTTGAGGGAGTGCTACCTATTCTAGGAAACAGTTGAGTTGTTGAGATGAATGGGGGAAGGATCTTTTCATTCTTGGAAGGAAGTTGGATTCAAATCCCTAGTCTAGCCATGATCTTAGGGTAGATCCTCAACTAAAGGAGGAAAATCCTCAACTTCCCCAAGGATATCTCAAGTGGTTAAAGCCTCTCCAAGGCTATATAAGCAAGCTTTCTAATGGTGAAAGGGGATTGGAAAGAGAGAATCACACCAAACTTATGATCTCATAAGTGGTGTTGGAACAAAGATATTTTGGAAGCAAGAGACCTATGATCTCATAGGTAGAAATCAATGAAGTTGTCATCATTCATATCATGGATCTTTTGAACAAGGGGAAGACAAAGAGGACTTGATGAAATTGCTACAACTCATCTGTGGATGTAAGCAATGTTTTGTCCTCATTAATATAATTTTCTTGGCCTGTTTCTTTCTAGTTCGTGTATGATCTTACATGAACTTATCGTTGATAGATAGATCTGTTTTCAAGATAATATTAATAGAGTAGGAAGTGGTCGTACTTTTTTTTTCTACAGGACTCAGCGAGGAACGAGAATTTGGAGCTCGATTTGGAGCGTGCAGGGACAAACGTCGATAAAGAGGTATTGCTATTCCCCTTCCTTCTCATGTATTAGTTTGTATATATTTGAAAGGAAGTCAGTGTCCACGTTAAGCAATTTTTGTCATAGAGTTAGGGTCTAGCTCTTTGAGGCAATCTACCTGTCCACAGGGAGATTTTCCTACAACAATGTCAAATCTTCTCTCGGAAGATGAGGTCACATCCCTCTCCCATGTTTCCTATCATCACAGTTGGTCCCTTCACCAAGTGGGGGATTGATTACACTAGATGCAACCCTCCTTCAGCTAGGGGGCACCGTTATATCATTGTAGCTGTAGACTACTTCACAAAGTGGGTCAAAGCTATGACAACGTTTAAAGATGATGGGGAGACTGCATCTCTCTTTTTATTCAACCAGATAATAGCAAGGTTTGGCATCCCGAGAGAGATTGTCACTGACCATTGTAGTCACTTTCAGAACTAGATGATGACCAAGTTAACATCAAATATTGGGTTGTGGAAAGAACATTCGTCACCATACTACCCCCAAGCAAATGGTCAGGTGGAAGCTGTAAATAAATCTCTTAAGACCATCCTACAACGAACGATCAACTCAGCCAAGTCAAATTGGCATTTGATGTTATAGTCAACATTATGGGCTTACCAAACGTTTGTTAAGACTGCAACCAGTTTCTCACCTTTTCAACTAGTTTACGGGCTGGAAGCAGTCTTGCCTATAAAATGTCAGATTTTATCCCTAAAGTTGGTAGTACAGTTATTTCCATACACTTCTCCACTTGAAGAATGGTTATTATACCTTGAACTGCTCAATGAGCTACATCGTGATGTGGCCCTAGCCAATGAGGATCACAAAAAAAAGTCAAGTGTCAGTATGATCGGTTCATTTGTCCTCAGGTTTTCTTTGAAGGCGACCTTGTCTTGGTCTATGACCAAGATAAGGACCCCGTGGGGGTAGGAAAATTCAAACCCATGTGGTTCAGACCTTTCATCATAAAGGAGGTTGTAAAAAAGGGTGCTTATCGTCTAGTTGACTTTGAGGGAAATGCTTTGGCAGAGCCTAGAAATAGGCTCTACCTCAAGAAGTATTACTCATAGGTAGGCCACCTTGGGTAACTTTTTGTAACATATGTATAGTATTTGTACTATTACTTTCTAGTTTCTTTTAGTATTATGGAGGTGTCGTTTTTTATGTTATCTTTTGTCACTATGGTAGATATCAATTGAGTCAGAGGTGTTCATTGGGTACGCAGACGGTGCTAGCCAACACACTCAGAGGCTTGCATCCACAGCTTGGGTAATTTTTACACCTCGAGGCCAGTTATTATCTTCCAGAGGTATATTCTTAGGTGAAACCACAAACAATATCACCGAGTACAATGGAGTTATTGAGTTGCTTCGTGATGCCCTGTCATTTGATATCTCTCATCTCTGAGTCTATTTAGACGCTCAGCTGGTTGTGTCTCAATTAAATAGAGTCTACCATGTTCATGATCCGACTTTACACCGACAATTCCTTAGGGTACGTCTCTTAGAATGAATCTTTGATTATATTACATATTTTCATGTTCCTAGGAGATTAAACCAAGTTACAAATACTCTAGCTAATCAAATTTTAGACTGGCATCTTGCACACATATAAAACTACATACACATAAACATGTAAATACATTTTTAAAGGAAAATATGATCCATAAGACACAAAAAGACATAAAAATCCATATATAATATCATAAGCATCAGTGTACATAGGTGGATGCAAGTGCCTCAAAAAATATGACCAGTAATGATTCATGGGGCTTATTCCCTCAAAACATATATACAGGTGGTGCTATCAAAGTCTATACTAACTAAAGTCAGGGCTTGTGGGCCCTGTTGTAATAATCAACAGCATTTGCCAAACGCCGAAACAGTCAGACCCACATCCATGTTTCCCCCATTACATGAGGCTGCATGGATGGTGGAAAATCTTCAATCTCTGCCATAGGGATGGTGAGAGTGAGCGAGGTAAAATTTCTCTCAACTCATCTCAAAACCCTCTCAGCCTCACCGGCTGGAAGCTCTCCTTCCGCTGCTGGTCCCCCTGCGGCGGCAGGTGCGACCCCTGGCCGAGGAGGATGCCTATTCCTCACATAATCTGTAGGTCGTGAGCATCCCACATCTGCACACAATAGACACATATTTGTCAAATACTATGGTATAAAAAAAATGATATATACAAAAAAAACAACATAAAAATTATATATGTTTCAAAAAAAAAATGATGCAAACTTACCCATCTCGCCTCGCTCCTTTCCTGGAGGTACAGGGATCTAAGTATCTCTCGAGAAATAAATCCCAGCATAGGGATAATCCTCTATGGCTTGGAGCTGCCACGACAACCAAGAAAAGAAGTCGTCATCAAAGGACTTATTGGTCCTTCCACCACCCTGTCATGGAAAAAACACTGCCCATTTGCAAACCGTAGGAAGAGAGGCGTGATGTCCTCATACCACCACTCGAGGACTGAAACTAAGAACTCTTTCAAAGAAGAAAGAGCATAGAATTGTCCCGAGCCTGAAGTTCCTTTGCATCCACAACTGACAATATGTTAGCTTCCTCTTCATGCAATCCAACAGTGTTGTGCTCCAGTCAAATATCTGTGCATTTAAGCACTGGATTGCACAGTTAATCTGTGCACAGGATGCCTGATGTAGAGCCAAAAAATCAATCATCCACCCAATAAGAAAGACAATTGCCTGCAGTGATAAATCGGTGGTCCTTCTTATTGGCACCTGCGAGCTCGAGTCAATTTCCAAATCAGCAATGGTGATAATGAGCTGTCAACTTCTATTTATAGACTTTTTGGCCCTTTTTTGTCCCTTTTTTGGCCCTCGTTATCATTTTCTTTGAATTGAAAACCATTTAGAGTGATTCTAGAGTTTTTTTGGAAGGTTACGATTGGGTATCAGGATATTTTTTGGAGTTTTGGGTCACTTTTGATGGTCCATGGGAAAAACCTCAAATGATCAACTTGAGCATATAGTTTAGGTTTCCACCCCTACTTTTGTATCTCGTTGTCTTTATCCCTTTTCCATAGGATCGATCCCATCAGGTTGCGACACAGAACCATCATTGTTGCTTTAGAAGTGTCATGATTTGGTGGTAGAGCTTACTGGAACATGGATGCCCTAGGTAGATTCTGTTGCATTATGGTATCCATGCTGTCACTAATGACTGTAGGCTCGGAAGTCCTTTTTGTTTTTCCTGATTACACGCTTGAGACTCATTTGCATGACTCTTGAAATCACCCATGGGAATCCCAAAACATAACGAGTCTTATTTTAATCCCTTTTCAGACCCTCTAAACATGAAAAGATTGTCGAGCGATCTTGTGGCCTTTCACGCTCGTTAAAATGAAAGTTGAAGTCATGTCTATCCGGCGGTAGTTTACCCCTTTTTTGGTCTAGACAGTCAACTGTACGAACAAAGGTATACTCTTAGGAAATTCAGTTCTATAGAAGAGTACTCTCAAGTACAATTTTAACCCTTTTTTGGGCCTGAGGGACTAAATTTACGAAAAAGGAACCCCCTTGGAGTCCATAGTTAAGCTCTTTTCAGACTCCCTAAAATTGAAAAGATCGTCGAGTGACCTTATTCTTTCACACTTGTTAAAATGGTCCAGAAGAACATTCCTGACGGAGTCCATAGTTAATCTTTTTTTAGACTCTTTAAAAATGAAAAAATGGTCGAGTGATCTTGTCTTTATCACACTCGTTAAAATGGTTTTGAATAGACGTCTTTTCGGTGCTAGTTTACCCCTTTTTCAAATCGACTAGACTACCTTTGAAAAAGGTACTCGATTGGAGGCTCCTTTTACATTTTTCAGACTCTCTAAATATGAAAAACCACCAATCTTACCTTCTCTGGGCTCGTTAAACTTACATCGAAGGACGTTACCATTGTGTGTTTTGTTAACCATGTTTGCATACTTGTGTCTTTGGTCTAATTCCGACTCCATGTTGCTCTTACCTGAACCATCTGAAGCATGCCTTATACGCACGCCCTGTAGCACTTTGCCTCTGCGTCTTGACACCTTTGGTCTTAAAAGGGATTTTTCCCAAGTGTCCTTTATTTGAACATCAGTATTGTCCTTGTACCTCTGTTATCCACAATTTTGGTCATCATGATGATGTTATGATGATGGAAAATCAAGCTCTTCATTAAGAACACTTTCCCTAAGAAAAGTTACCTTTGTCTGCTTCCAAAAATCATGCTTTTGAAGGAGGTTTGTAGGCTACCTATATATTTGCCTGCGAGAATGCCTGATTCTCGTAGGCTTCTTTAAGATGGAGTGCGAGGGGTTCACACTGCAATTAATTGTTAGGGTGCGAACATCTTCTTAAAGAGGAAAAATATGAAGTTATCGAGCCTTCTAGAAGGGAATCTTCGAGAAGAATGAGTTGGATAGCGAATGGTTATCTAAGTACTGGCTTTCCTGATATCTTGGGATCATTTCCTATCCAAGTAACTCATCCATTCTCTCTTATAAATTGAGAGGAATGCTCATGGAAAGGGTTAAGCAAGCAGCAAGCTAGAAAGAGATTGATTGGAGAATTAGTACAAGACTATATGGAGGACTGATGCTACAGCATCTAGAGACAACAACAAGGTCATCAAAAGTAGTTGATTTTCTTCATGCATGAGCAAGTGTGTGTGTCAGAGCTAGGATCCATCGAAAGGAGATCTACAACATCAAGGCTCAGGTTGTAAGTTTCACTTTCTATCAATTTAATACAGTAATATGTCCCTTTCCCATAAAGATGATGTCACTTTATTACATAACTCCTTGATCATATGTATAGATTAGCTATTGAATATATTGATCTGCCTTCACTTCGATTGGTTTGAACTGTTGTGATCTGAATGGGACGAGAGCATTAGAGTGAAGCTTGGAACAACAAAGACTCAAGGAAAGTGTTCATAAGGTATGTCCATAATCCTTATCTCTTAGTTCATTCAATAGTCTAGATCTAGGGAAAGAGTATTATTCTGTCCTATTTTGTTCTAGATCTAGGTGGATCTAGGGAGATCGGTTTGTGTCCGCACTTATGGATTTATCCTGAAACAAAATTGGTGACTCCACTGGGGATCTATTGCCTTTTACTTTATGGTTTTTTGAATTTTCTGTGGCCATTTGCTCTATTTTCATTTTTCTCCTGTTTTGTCAGTGTCTGAGTCCTCAGGATATCCTGAGAGACCTTCTGGGTCTATAAGCTAGTTTGGATTTTGCTTGCATTTTCAAATTTTTTATTATCTTCAGGAATTCTCACACTGTGTGTATTTACAGCCTACGAGAACTAACCAGGTTTGCATCCTGCATATAGGGTCCAGTGCGAACACCTCGCACCTTGCTTTAAGGTGGCCTGCGAGAATACTATCTTCTCGCACTGTGTTACACTGCTTGCCTGCGAGCAAGATTTTTGAAATTTTTGGATTTGAGTTTTGACTTTTTACACTGCTCAGATTTGTTGAATTACATATTTTTGGCTTATTAGATCATTGATTTACATATCTCTTGCTTTAGTTTGCATGCTCGAACAGATTTAGGGTTTCAAGGTCTTTCTTTCCCTTTGTAGCTTGACTTTCATTTCTTGGCTCTTATTGGCATTTTCCTTTTCTCTCGCTTCTGGAGTTGAGTGCGTCTGTTTGGCTGAGAACTAGTGATTGGTTGAGAGTTAAGTGCTATGTGTTTCTCATTTGCTTGGTGGTTCGAAAGAACATTTTTCATTTGCATTGAGGAACTCATTGGTTTTGTTTTTGTTTTTACTTTTGCTGAAAGTATTGGTTGGGTTGTTATCGTTTGATTATTTTCGATTTGATTTTCTTTTCTCATTAATCAGAGTTCTTCTTGGAAAGTGAACAACAAGTTTTCTTTCGAGATTTTGTTTTTGTATTTCGAAAACATTGAAAATCAAGTTTTAGAGTTTATTGAAGTATTTGAAAAAGAGGTATAGAGATTGTACTTTGATATATGATTGTTTGCATTGGCGTTTGAAAGGAAATTGAGCATTGCATTTGCATTGTAGTATTGAGATTGATTTGGAAAATATTCTCTCTCTCCCATAACTAGGATTCATGGAATGAAAAGGATTATATTTCATCATTATCCTTGCATTATTTCGGTCAGAGTCATACATCATGAGTTTCGCTTTCGTTACCTTTGAGTGAACAACAGCTTTTAAAAACATTGCGTAATCTTAAAATTGATCTAGTAACTCTTTTCTAGGGCTCTTTTACACCAACATTTAGTTAGGCTAGTGATTTGGAGTAGGAAGAGAGATACACTCTCCAAAATATCAAAACCAACAATAGCATCTTGAGTTAGGGAGTGTTAAATTGCATTTGCAACATATTGTCCTGGGATGCCCTTCTAACACAAGGGTCAAGCACTAGGTCACATTGGTGTTGGCAGAGTTACTAACCCTGCTTTGTTGACATCGGTGTAGAGATTGTACGTATTACGGGGATCACTCCGAGGCATACCCACAATTATGAGTGGAAGCCTTTGAGTTGGTTTTGGGCTAGATACCCTTTCCTTGCGTGTGGATCAGACTGACAACTGTTCCCCCAGGCTATACTGTTGTTTGTGGTGACCTTAGTGGCCTATCTTTCTAGGTTCTTACCCAAGGTGACTGTGAAGGGGAAAGTCTTTACGGTACCTGGAATTGACGTTGGCCAGACTCACTCGGGCTCCTTGGAGGGTATACCCACGATTATGTGTGGGAGCTTGCACCAGGGTGTAAGTCCGTTAAGCAGGCCATCAGTGTAACTTTTCCACCCTAGCCCCGCCCCCTCTCATCTCGTTGTTGCGACGTTGGATTTCATCACCAACTAGTGGCTTCAAAATTAGAAGGTTTTGTTTTCTTGGTGATTGCTTCCTAGATTTTCTTTACCAGTGTGTGTTGTTTCTCGAAGTTGACCATAGGATTTTCTTAGCGGAGCTTGTTACTTGTTTACAATTGCTCCCCCACGACGTTCACGTAGGATGCAAGGTTTATCTCCGAAACATCCAGACGTTTCACAACCCCTACCTACGATGACACCTGAGGGTACCCCTGAAGGTTTCCCTCGTCAAAGTGAAGTCCAAGATGTTTCTACACCGCCTCCACGGGTAGAACACACTGATTCTCTAGAAGATTTTTGAATTACCAATACTAGAGAGGACTATTGCATTCGTCGCGGTGAACGACCTTTTGTGCAATTAAATCCTTCCGAAGAAGCAGTTGTTACATCTTCTGAATCAAATGTTGGGCCTTCTTTTGGTGTAGTAAGCCAAGATCCTTTGTGGTCAGGTGATTTCCGACAAGTCCTTTTCGGTACTAAGTCACCTCCGGTTTACGAAATCAACCCTCCAGTATCTCCTGAGACTGAAACTACACCTGTAGCAACCACTTACCATTTTGTTATTCTTCTTGAGATGGCTCATCTCGCAAATACTACGACTGTCCAAACCGGAATTACTGCAGCTACTCTTGCTCCTATCAATACCCAGAGAATACATGATGTTATCCCGATGTAACCTCCTAGTTACCATGCGTTGAATGCTTTGTTGAATGCTTCTAATCCAACACCTCCGCAAACCCCAGCTGGTTCTCTAGGTATTCCCACTTTTATCCCGACACTCCCTCCATTTCCTCTTGGCAATCCTAATCCTAGTGGCACTATTCCAACTGTTGCACCCAACTTGCAGATTCCCGTTGGTGGACAGGGTGGTACGGTTCCTTTTCCTTTTCCTTTTCCTAGACACAACGCAGTTACTACACAACCTACGGTTGGTACACAAATTTCGGGTGGAACTATACCTACTGTAGGGGGACCAACTTCACCTTTTCGACAAAACATACCTCCTGACTTGGCCCAGTATTGGAATCAAATTCTACGAAACTTTTCTCAAACTGTCGGGTGGCAGCAAACTATCCCTACTGTAGGCCAACCTTATCCAGGTATAACTAATCCTATTTGGGGTTTGGGACAGACTACTCAACCTCAGGTCCCTACTCAAACTCAAGGTCACAATCCTTGGGGTTACTATCCTATCTAGCCACCACCGAATCAGCCAGGGTCTTCCCCCTATGGGCAGACTGCATACGGTCCTACTGGTTTGTTGACAGGGCTTCCACCCCAAAGTCACCAGTACCCACAAGTGAATCGACAGTTGCCTTTTATTTCTACCTTGGATTTGCCAAATTTGTCTAGGATTCTCAATGATCCTATTCGTCACTCTCCCCAATGCCCTATTATCCCTGCTAAGCTTCCATCGGATATTCCAAAATTCGATGGCAAGGCAGGAGAGGACCCAAATAATCATTTCATGACTTTTCATTTATGGTGTTCGTCCAACTCGCTGATGGATGACTCCATTCATCTATGTATTTTTCAATGAACCCTTACAGGTTCAACTGCAAAGTGGTATATTGAATTGCCACAAGGTTTCTTTTCTGATTTGAACACCCTAGCTATGGCTTTTCTCACACACTACCAGTTACCGATCCGTTACAATACTGGGACGGAGATTTTAACTTCCTTCAAACAAAGTACAAGCACTCATATATCTGATCATATTCATGAGTGGCGAAGGAGGCGACGTCTCATTAAACTTGAGCTTCCCGATCAGTTACTGGCAGAATGGCTTACAAAATCTTTTGTGAACAAAATCGGTAAAGACATTGTATGGGTGGTGTTGTTACAGAAGAGCAGGCTATAAGTCATGCTCAATATCTTGATCTCGTCTATTCGCAAACGGGAACTCTTTATGATTTATTACCTGATTTGCCTCGTCTTGGTACTTCCAACACTTCAACTACTCCAGCTGCCTTGCATGCAGTTGATGGTGTGATTGGTATGGCTCATACCCACTCACATTCGGTTTAAAGTACAACCCCTAAGTCCACATCTTCTAATGTTCAAAATGCTCTGTCTCCTTCTCCTCCCGCCGATAAAACTTCGAAAGTGAATGATGTTCAATCTACCCCGATCGGTAAAAATAAATCAAAGAAAGGGAGAGGCAAGAATAAGGAGAGTAAAAATAATAATCAAAATGAGAAAACTAAAACCCCTCCTATTGACGACTGGGATAAGCGCAAACCACGTTATCCTTGCCTTATCTGTGGTGATGATCACTACATGAAGGATTGTCCTCGACGTGCCGAGGTTAACAAGTTCCTTCAAGGAACTCCAAAACCCTCTATGTCGACAGTCTTGTCCCAACCCTTCCCGTCTCAACAACAGGCTTCCTTGGTCATCCATGACCAACCATCTACTTCTACGACATCATATGTTTTGGTGTGCACCGGTGATTCTAAGAACAATGACGTTGCCATCGCAACTAGAGCCAAAGATTATTCTCCGTCTAAGGAGAAGGTTGACGATTTACCTCCTGATTTGGTACAACCCTCTCCACCCAATCCACCTATGAACGGTCCTCTTCATCTCGAATGACCGAGCCTTGATACAGTCCTACGACCCTTGAAAGGTGTCGTTAAGAAATTGACATTCAATCCTCATGCTCGTGCGGCCCAGAACTATAGCATTTTCAAAGATCTGGCCCAAGCACCTTCAACGATGTTTTCCCTTGAAGTCCTTCAGTCTTGTCCTGCACAACGAAGGGCTCTGTTGAAAGAGATAGGTGGAATCGATCCTACAGATACGAATTTGATAGTCTTTGACTTGGAAGACCATATTCCAAGGTTACCCCCACAACTTGCATTTCAGATACAAGTTATTGTCTCAGATAAGAACATATGCCGAACTGTTATTGATGAGGGTGCCTCTACGTGTGTAATGTATTTTACTTGTTGGAAAGCCATTGGATCTCCTCCGTTAACTGAATCACAAAATAATTTGAAAGAATTCAATGGCTCGGGTTTTAAGCCTTACGGTGTTCTTCCGTCATTGCCTATTACTCTCGAAGGTAAGACCGTCCAAGTTGAAGTGGAAGTTTTCGATGCTCCCCTAGATTATAATATTCTTTTTGGCCGTAGCTGGGTAGATTCTATGCGCGCTATTGTGTCAACACTTTTCCGTGTAGTCCTTTTTCCTCACCAAGGAAAAGTCGTTACGGTTGATCAACTTTCCTTCTTTAAATCTGATTCTCACACCGACAATGTGTCGTTTATAGCTAAAACCCCACCGGGTTACGAGAATGTTGGAGTCGGTCTTTTAAAAGAATCTTCGTTAACGGGTACTTTTCCCATACCGCCACCACCTGATATTCTATGCTCGTCCGTTGCTTCTATTAATATGATCTCCGCTGTTCCTCATGAACTTTTGGTGTCTTTTGACCCTTGGATAGTCCCTGATCTTGGGGATCATACTCGTTTCGGCGACGTCATGACGTTAAGTCCGGTTGAGTCTGCTTATCATACGATTCAATTGGCAACACCTTCTTCACCCTCTCTTGAGGAATTGTCTCCTGATCCTTTCCATGTTATCTTTCCCACTGACGAGATGATCATGTCCGTCATGGCCGATAAACCTTGGGATGATGGGCATCATCATTCCATACTGTTTCTGGAACAACACACGCTTGAGAATTACCAGTGGATTTCGACTTCGTCGACCGTTGTTGTCATATCGACTGTTCTCGGATATACACATGATGTGTTTGCAGAAGGGAACCTCAATAATATTTCTCCCACGATACCCATTGATATTTCAGTTAAACCTGGGATAGTTGACAATGTTCACATTGGAGCTTCGTGTACCCCAGAGGAAATTGTTACCTATACTTCTTTGTTCAAAGAATTCTGTGATATCTTTGTCTGGAGTTACGAAGAGATGCCAGGTATCGACCTTGCTATTGTTGTGCATGAAATTAAGACATACCCCGGAGCTAAACCAGTCCGACAATGCCTTCGTCCTGTCCATCCATGTAAAGCAGTAGCTATCAAACTCAAAGTTGAAAAACTTCTCAAAGTCGGTTTTATTTATCCCGTGGCTCTGACAGAATGGGTTTCCAACCCTGTACTGATTGATAACAAAGGTGGTAGTATACGTGTTTGTGTTTATTATTTGGATATCAACAAAGCCTATCCTAAGGACAACTTTCCAACCCCTTTCATCGATCATATCGTCGATGACTGTGCCAGCAGTGAAATATTTTCTCTCATGGATGGATTCTTCGGCTATAATCAGATTAACATCGCTCCTGAGGACCAACATAAAACTGTTTTTATTTGTCCTTGGGGTACTTTCGCCTATAGGAAACTTCCCTTCGGTTTTAAGAACACAGGTGATATGTTTCAACGTGATATGTATTATGCATTTCACGATATAAAGAATATCATTCAACCTTATTTGGACGATTTTCCAGATCACTCTTTGCGCTGAGTCAATCACCCTAATCATCTCCGAGCAATTTTCGTTCGTTGTCGGTTCTATCGCATTCGTCTAAACCCTCATAAATCCGTATTTTGCATAGAGTCTGGCCGTCTTCTCAGTTTCATTGTTTCACGTCAAGGGATCCGGGTAGATCCTATTAAGGTTGAGGCGATTCTTAATCTCCCTCCTCCTTCTTCATTGCACCAGTTACAAAGTTTGTACGGGAAAGCAAATTTTCTTCGTCGCTTCATCCCGAATTACACCGAGATTACTCGTGGTTTTACACGTCTTCTAAAGAAAGATTCAGAGTTTGTTTGGGATAAGGTTGCCAACAACGCATTTGAAGATTTAAAGCTATCCCTCATGAAAGTTCCACTTCTTTTCCCTCTTGATTATAGTCGGGATTACTTTCTTTATCTAGCCTCTTCTGAGTATACTATCGGCATGGTTCTCATCCAGCAGGATGATGCACACGATGAACATGTTATATATTACTTGAGTCGGAGTCTCACTTCGACAGAAATCAAGTACCAACATGTTGAAAAGCTGGCTCTAGCTGTTGTTCAAGCAGTTCAACGTTTTCGTCATTATATTCTCTCCAGGAAAACTACAGTGATTTCACATTGTAACCCCATGCAACATATTTTGACAAGTCAATTGCTGGGGGGAAAGTACTCCAAGTGGATTGTTATTCTCTAGGAGTTCGATTTGGAATTCGATCGTGCCATGTCGAAGAAATCCCTAGTTTTCGCTGAGTTAATTTGTGATTTTCCCCACACTGCCACGGAAAAAGTAGCAGTCGATTCGTTACCTGACGAATCACTTTTCCTTATCAGTAGTGACGATATTTGGTACGGATATATCATTATATATCTCCAAACTCAAACTTTTCAGCCTTCTTTGTCTAGGGCCGAATGCCGTCGTATCCGTTATCAAGCATGTCAATATATTATCCTCGGCGATACTCTTTACCATTGAGGCATTGACTCTGTCTTTCGGCGTTGTTTGACTTTTGATGAAGCTAAGAAAGCTTTGAATGACTGCCATTCAGGAGCATGTGGTGGTCATATGTTTGGGTATGCTACTGCCCAGAAGATCTTGCGTGCAGGATATTTTTGGCCTTCCTTATTCAATGACTGCATTACTGTTGTTCAAAAGTGTCATGCTTGCCAAACCTATAATCAGAAGATTCGGTCGCATCCTGATCCCCTTCATCCTGTGGTCTCAGTATGTCCTTTTGCAAAATGGGGCATTAATTTCATGACATGTCACCCTCACTCGGTCGAGGGGCATGGTTACATTATTGTAGCTTTTGATTAGTTTACTAAGTGGGCCAAGGCGATGCCAACATTCGATAATACTGGAAATACTGCAACGTTATTTATTTTCAATCATGTCATCACTCATTTTGATGTTCCTCAGGCTATTGTTACTGATCAAGGTAGTCATTTTAGAAATTATATGATGTCTGAACTTACCGAAAAGTTGGGCCTTCGTCATGATAGCTCAACACCCTATTATCTGCAGGCTAATGGCTAGGTCAAAGAAATCAATAAGGTTCTCATAACTATGATTCGACGGATGATAGGAATCCACAAAACCAACTAGCACACGATGTTATTTTCGGCATTGTGGGCGTATCGAACATCTGTTAAAACTGCTACGGGATTTACACCTTTTCGTTTAGTTTATGGCATGGAAGCCATTCTACCAATAGAATGTGAAATACCTTCTTTGAAACTAGCGGTAGAACTCTTACCCAATACTTTTGCTGAAGAGGAACGTCTGTTGTATCTTATGCGACTAGATGAGACTCGTTGTGATGCTACGCTTGTAATAGAAGCCCAGAAGAAACGTGTTAAGGCACAATATGAAAAGCATGTCAAACCTCATGTCTTCTCTGAAGGAGATCTTGTTCTTCTATATGAACAAGATAAAGATGTCCTTGGAGCTGGGAAATTCGAACCAATGTGGCATGGCCCTTACATTTTTCGTAGAGTGTTGGAAAAAGGAGCGTATGAGCTGGTGGATTATGATGGTGTACCTTTGAGTGAACCCAGGAATGGGTTGTACTTAAAAAAGTACTATGCATAAGTTATTTGTGCACAAGTACTTGTATTTTATGTATCATACTGTACGTGTGTTACTTTAGTTTTCTTTTGACATTATCTGGTCTCTGCCCTTACGTGACATTGTGTTTGATTGCCAGATGTTGGAGTATTCGCTACCTTATATTGGCTTCGCTAATGGTGCTAGCCGTAGTACTTGGAACCTAGCTTCCGTTGCATGGGCAATCTATGCCCCAAAAAATGAGCTTATATCTTTACGAGGTGTATGTCTTGGTCGGGCAACCAACAACATCGCATAGTATAGCGCCGTTATTGAATTATTGGTTGATTCTATCTCTCTCAGAATTCGTCACTTGGTTGTGTGACTTGACTCGCAACTGGTAGTACTACAGCTAAGTAATGTCTACTCTATTCGAAGTCCTACTTTATTGAGGGTATATTTGTGAATTTGCCTCTTGGAACGACATTTTGATCACATTGAATATCAACATATTCCTAGATGTCTTAATACATGAACAGATGCTTTAGCTAATTATGTATTGGACGGGCATTTAAATCATTTATAAATCAAACACATTAAAATGTACACAATGTAAAGTAAGCCGGTAGAAGCCGTGTATATATATAACGATCAAAAGAGTTTGTTTTACAAAATGTTTGTCCGAAGACCAAAATATCAAAAATTGAAGCTCCTAGCTTCTACATAATGATGTCATGGATGGCGTTCACGATAACACACTAATGTCCTAGCAACTCTGCGGAGCAGTCGACCCATAGAGACAGAGACTCCCATAGTGTGACGTTGATCGCGTCGTGGAATCTCTTCCATAGCTATATCTGGAAAGTTTGCCATCAGACCCTCTAAATTCTGCTCCACCATCAGATAATCCTCGACGTACTATGGAACTGCGACTGCTGCCTCTCCTCATCAATGGATGGGAGAACTGCCAACAGGTCTATATGGTCCAACGTCTGTGTTATCAACGAGTATTTGGTGTTAGTTTTGGGGTAAATTCATAAAAAGCAAAAACATTTAATATGATGAAAATTCAAAAACATTTAAAAACATAAAATTTGTGTACTTCTCACCGAGGTCTCCCCACTGAGTGTCTTCAGGAAGTGCTAGATCTGGATCTCCTTGGAAATCCAGCCCGACATATGCGTAGTCATCCACCATCAACATCTGGATATGCAACCAGTCAAAGAAAGTATCGTCATATTTGACGATAGGTCTTGCCACATGTCGGTCCATGAGCCGACACCACCGCAACATCCTCAGATCTCTCGGACCAGGAAGATCCCACTCAGCCTATAGACCAAATACAGGGACTCTCTCCAGGAAGAAAGACACTAACAATGATCCATAACCCAACTATTTCATATTTCCACGCCTGCACTTAGTCAACTATTTTTTGATATTGCGTAGTACTGCATCAACCCAGTTAAAAACCCGGGGCTCAGTACACTCGATGGCATACTGGAAATAGCTTTGCAAAGCCATATGAGGAGCAACACTTTCTGCCATCCAAGCAATGGTGAAGAGAATAGTGCGGAGAGTCAAATCAGTTACTCCCCAAATTGCCACTTTCCCTTTCTTTCTTTCGGCCTCGGGTACGCAGTACTAGTTGCAATATTCGCTCATTGTTAAACCCCCTGCTCTGTTGCCGGTCAAACTGACATAGGACCCGCGCCTGGATAATCCAGTCAAGAAATAGATGTCCTCAATTTCAATAGTCAATGTATGAGCTCCCACGATGAACACTTGTTGGTTCAGATCCCACATTCGGACTAATTACTCCAGTAATCGAACTTGGGCTCTCATGCCCGGGATACGAAAATACTTTAAGAGACCACAGTCTCTTAGTGCAGCTATGGTGGGAGGATGGTTTTTGGCATTGGCATTGTCCTCCTCGTGCTCTCATTCCCACCACTCTAACACCATGATTGTGGCTAGTAACCTGCATAAGAAACATATAAACATGGTTAATGATCTTATTAATGAGATAAAACTTTTTCTATTGGCTAAACGTTGCACAATTTTTTGAATTATGCGTTGTTCGCAGGCGGCCTACTTTGCACAGTAAAAAATTCTCGCAGGCGGCCTTTGGCCCACCTGCGAGAATGAGTCATTCTTGCAGGTCTCGCATGGGCCACCTACGAGAATGCCTCCAAGCGCATAGAGTTCAAAAAACTAGTGTAAAACTGAACTTTTTACCAATGAAATTGAATTTTTAAACCATGAAAAGATAAGGAATGAAGAACCTACCAAGATACTGCTGAAGGCTCGTCAAATGATCACCCATAGCTCCTAGAAATCGGCGCTGAATGTAGAGGGTAAAATGAGGGTTTTTGAACTCAATGGTAAAAGTGTGAAAATGATATGGTAAATTTTGTTATTGACTCATTTTAATTACTTTTTACTATATCAAATGTGGGTTTTTTATGTTTATTTGTTATTTAACCCTAATCACTAATGTAAAAATGAGTGAAATGATTGGCAGGTGCAAAACATGGATGATTATGGACAAAATTTTTACCTAGTATGGTGTGATTTTGATTGTTTGTTATGGTTTTGACATAAAACCTCAAGCGCCTTTTGTCCGTTCTTGCACTTGTGAAAAACATGAAAACATGACCGAGCGTCATTTTATCTCTTTTCCGGGCTCGTTGTGGTTGTACGAAAAAAGGAATTCCCCTGGAGTTATCTTTAATCTCTTTTCAGACTCTCTAAACATGAAAAGATTGCCGAGCGATCTTGTTATTTTCATGCTCGCTAAAGTATTTGAAGTATGCGTCTTTCGAGTGATATTTTAACCCTTTTTCAGTCTCGTTGGACTATTATACAAAAAAGGAACTGAGAGAGTTCTATTTTAAGTGTTTTTCCAAACTCTATAATCTTGAAAAACCTTCGAGTTTACTATCTCTGGACTCGTTAAACAAACATTGACAGACCCATGACGGGACTGAACCACTCCTTCCTAGGGTTCGTTAAAAATACTCTGAGGGACTCGTCCAAAGGATGAGCTTATATCAACAAGTATATGTGATCCTCTTCAATCTTGTGTAAAAATAAAGAGGTACTTGCTAGAAATGGTGGGGGAAAATGTGGGAAAGGGATATGTTTCATCTTCGTATTGATTGGCAGTAAGCATCGCTCTTGAACATGACACCCCCTATTCATCATTTGAAGTTGGTTTGGGAAATCCATATGTCTCTCTTTCAATTGATTGCAAGGTCTTTCCATGCGTCGTCTTTGAGTCAATGCTGCCAAATCATTGATCGTGTCATTCATATGTTCAAGAGAAGTCCATCCGAAACCTCTATTGAGTCAGCCATCTGCAGTTATCCATTCATTCCGTGTCAGCCTTCCCTATGTCCGGTCCAATTGCTACATGATCTGTTCCACCTTCAAACCCTGTTACTCATTTTGTGTCATTGATGAGGGATATATTAAGGCCCTCCTGTGATGATTTTTGTTCCGTCGACTTCAACACATTATTCGAAATCAAGACTTAGAAATTATTTAGTACCTTGAAGCTTGCATGCCTCAATGGAAAGTTTCTCTCTTTCGACAATGGGTTTACATCATTGACCCCTGATTGAAAGATTTCGTCAGATGTTTGACATCAACTCATTTATTCACACTCGATGGATTGTACTATAGTACCTTGGGAGTCATTGACATCAATGGTGATTTCCCTCGCACTTGTTAACGGTTGCTTCAATGACCGGTAATCAAGTGGTTTCTGCCATGTTCGACTTCAACACATGTAATCACATGGTTAGATTTGTACTTTGGGAGATGAGATTGAAGACCCTGGATATTATCTTTGTGATCTAGGTTGCGATGGAGTATGTATAATTTGCGACACATAGATCCACTGTGTATGTTTTGTGGCTATGTCGTCTTGATTTAAAAAATTGTCGCATAGATCCACAGTGTATGATTGGTGGCCATGTCCTTGATTTATGATGTCATCAGTCTGTCATCTGAGTATGGAATTCCTACCTCAGAAATTGGTATACATGATATTCTGTCGATGCTTGGATGTTTGTAGGTTTCCGATTAGATGTGCTCTTGGTTCTCGACACACACATGCAGCTTACAAAGTCTATCGACTGTCATTGGTTCCACTCTCAGACTTTGGGGGGCATTCTATTATCCACAATTTTGGTCATCGTGATGATGTTATGATGATGGAAAATCAAGCTCTTCACTAAGAACACTTTCGTGAGAAAATTTACCTTTGTCTACTTCCAAAAATCATGCTTTTGAAGGAGGTTCGTAGGCTACCTATATATTTTCCTGCGAGAATGCCTAATTCTCGCAGGCTTCTTTAAGATGGAGTGCGAGGGGTTCACACTATAATTAATTGTCAGGGTGCGAACATCTTCTTAAAGAGGAAAAAGATGAAGTTCTCGAGCCTTCTAGAATGGAATCTTCGAGAAGAATGAGTTGGCTAGCGAATGGTTATCTAAGTACTGGCTTTCCTGATATCTTGGGATCATTTCCTATCCAAGTAACTAATCCATTCTCTCTTATAAATTGAGAGGAATCTCATGGAAAGGGTTAAGCAAGCAGCAAGATAGCAAGAGATTGATTGGATAATTAGTACAAGACTATATGGAGGACTGATGCTACAACAGCTAGAGACAACAACAAGGTCATCAAAAGTAGTTGATTTTCTTCATGCATGAGGAAGTGTGTGTGTCAGAGCTAGGAGCCATCGAAAGGAGATCTAAAAAATCAAGGCTCAAGTTGTAAGTTTCACTTTCTATCAATTTAATATAGTAATATGTCCCTTTCCCATAAAGATGATGTCACATAACTCCTTGATCATATGTATAGATTAGCTATTGAATATACTGATCTGCCTTCACTTCGATTGGTTTGAACTATTGTGATATGAATGGGACAAGAGCGTTGGAGCGAAGCTTGGAACAACAGAGACTCAAGGAAAGTGTTCATAAGGTATGTCCATAATCCTTGTCTCTTAGTTCATTCAATAATCTAGATCTAGGGAAAGAGTATTATTCTGTCCTGTTTTGTTCTAGATCCAGGTGGATCTAGGGAGATCGGTTTGTGTCCACACTTATGGATTTATCCTGAAACAACCTCAAACTTGTATGTTTGCGACACTCATTCCTCCTTTGTAATGTAACATTCTTTTATTATTTTTCCAAAATTATTGAAAAAGTCAAAAAAAAAATCAAATATACCCCAAAAAGAGGAAGGGAAAAGTATTTTATTTGTATTGGAAGCACAATGAGTCACCCTTGGATAAATTGCATCTGTCCATTTGTTCGTCAAACCCTGGGATTTAATATAACCTTAGGAATTTTTTCCCTCTACATTGAGTTGTGTCCTCCATCATTTAGTTATTCTTCCAAACATATGGAGAGTTTGCGTTGCCTCCTAACTCGTAAAATTATGTTAATGCCATGCTGCCTGAGTCTCATCATTTGTCGTGCTATTGTCCAAGGGAATTTTTTACCAAGCCTGAGTCGGCCCCTTCACATTTTGTCTCTTTCCCTCATGCCTGGCCATCTTGAAATTCCAATCAAGTCTTTGTTCGAAATCAATGAAGCCTTCAATCTGATCATCAAGATTCTCTAGTCCATGACTGATGAGCCATTGAAGACCTCTGGGTAGCGAAGTCATACACTCATATTACATTCCTACCTAATTTTTGAAGATTTTGAAGTTGTTTCTTGATCTCTGAAGACCTCTATTGGAACATTGGTTGTTGTCATTCATGTCAACCCTAGTCATGGGTTTTGGACCGCAAGATTGATGAAGGTATTTGGACATGAAGGAAAATGCACATTCAGATACAACACCCATGGATGGATAGTATACATCATGTTATTTTCGGTGGTATGTGGTATGTCACGTGGATCCTCATGGTTGAGGAGAAATGAATTTTTTAAGATGACAAAGTGAATAGAAGAAGGAAGTACATGTAGGCCCTGAAGATAATTAAAGAAAAGAATTACAAAATAAGAAAGTGTCAGGTCGGCCATAATGTTAAAAGGAAGTGACATAAATGGTATAAATAAACATCATTATACATTCATCTGATACAAGTTGAATTTCAGAGGAAATAAGAAGAAAAGAAGGCCAGATTTCAAGGGAGGATGAAGTCTTTTGGTGATGTGTTCTAAGGTATGTTATTTTCAGGTCTTCTTACCATTTTTGCTATAATTTATTTTTATAAAATGATTCAGATTGTGAAATCGCTATGGTATTTATAAGACCTATCAAGGTACCTCTAGTAAAATTTTCATCTCTTGATTTTCTATAATTATGGAGATACACTCTGTGGAAGATAGGGTTTGTGACTAGTCCTAAAGCTAGTCAATAAATAGGTGTTCCAGGTAAAACAGACATAACTTCTTCATACATAATCCAAATGAAGTGGGACCACTTCCATTGGAAATATTATAGACTTTAGTTTTGTGTGTGTGAGTTTCAGAATCAGATGTTAAATATTGAGCATGGGGAATGTTGTACAAGTTGGGTCTTTTGAATAGACCAGAATTGAATAAAGTCTACCATTCTTTCTATAACCTCTTTTTGGGGAGGATTCAAGGAGTGAAAATTCGAGGAGTTTTAGAGAATAAATTGAGTAATATTATCTACAAAATCATATTACTCCAAGAATTGAAGAACTACATAAATTGAAGAAGTCTCAGGAAGCATTATCAGGTTCTATGTGATGATTGGTTGATGGTGATGATTTAATGTAAAGTTTTATTATCTCTCATATATTCTTGGGTGGAATGAAGG
>JZKD02S1717790.1:625028-642638 GCA_000966675.3 Picea glauca
AGGTTAGCTTTATTTGCTTCTAATTTTCGTCATTTTAGTTATTAGTGAAACATGAAAGTTATTTGATCGGATTTGACCATCACTCTATCTTTGTTTCAAATCATGTTTTACTTATTATTCTTAGATATGTGACTACAAACAAAAAATACAAAAATATGTGCTTTCTTTATCTACTTTTGAGAACAATTACAAAACATTGATTTTGCAAGGCCTTCACTAAAACTTGCAACCTGTAATTATTCTGTTCATAAATGACATGTTCATATTTACCTTTCTGTTTAATACATTTGTAAATAATTAGATTAAAGTATATATATTATTATAGTTTTAGCATTAAGTAGTGTATTTATTTTCTTTGTTTCAGGACTTTAGTTGACTAACGGAGCCATTAAACCTGTCAGAATAGATTACACCAAACGGATTGGGTTAATTAAACAACCCCGGTCCATATCTATTCCTCCAGTTGACGGCATGTCAAATTTGCCCGTCAAAAAATTGAGCTAGAAGGAGGGTTGAGGTCGATTTAATGATTAAATGTTTCACCCCTCAGCCTTTCATAATTCCAGATTCATAAATCCTTCTTCTGTTTCATCTTATAATGCACTACAGGGTAGGTTAGATGACAAGCTAACTATTTGGAGTCAATTTCTTCAATTTCTTAATTTTTCATGGCTCCTGCCCAAATCACTGTGTTGGAACATGCTTTCAGTGTCTCATTACCAATTATTCCCAACAAGACAACTGATCTCTTTTCAGAACTCACCTTTGATGGTGAAGGGAACACATATGCAGTAGACCATATTTCTAATTTTTTTTATAAATGTTTAAGACATAATATCATTGATCCTAATGTTACATGCAGATTGTTCACTCTCACTTTCCGAGGTCGGGTTAAATATTGGTTTGAATATTTTCCAGCTAATTTGATTCATTCTTTGTCTGAGTTTGTAATTGAGTTTTTATCAGATTTTAATAATTATGATTATGATGAATTAAGTGAATAATTAAATTGCTTAAGGAAGGAAAATGGTGAATCATTCAATGATTTTGAAATTAGTTTTATACATGTTTGTACTAGATTCCCTTTGAAAGAAATGTCACTTATTAATGAATGGTTTGAATATCTCATTTCTCTCTCAGACAAGCAAGATCAATTAATTGTTAACCAATCTGAATTGAGCACTAACACTCAATCTCAAGATGGTTCAAATTTTTATGTTGATCTTGAATATTTTGAAGCACCACAATTTTTGTCAACTTCTTTCATTTTGGCAAATCATGAGCAATGTCATCTTTTACAAAATGCAATCGTCACCTCTAATCATTCTTTGTCAACGATGTCTCCTCCCGTCGAAGAAGAAACCTTGATTTTAAAAGATGACAGTTGTCACACTCTCATAGATTTTATAATGGTTTCTAAAGTAAAAGAGGTATAATGTAAAGTGGACGATAAAACTTCCCCTAATTTAGTTGAACAGATCCATGATCAATTAGTAGGAGACAAAATCATTAGGTAGACTATTAATCAACCTTCTATATCTATGGAATTTTTCTCAAATTTTCCCTTACACAATGAACCAAATTGTCTCTTAGAAACTGTCTCGTACTCTTTAAAAGAGAATACAACAAAGGTTGATTAGTTTATACAAGGAGAGGGAACAAAACCAAATTTTGAAACGCATATACCTATCATTTCAAGAGATGCACTTTGTCTCCTCAATTCTTCTACATATTATTCCTTGTACCCTGATATTTTTCATCCTAATGTTGTGCAATTGTGTGTTCCATATTACCTTGGAGACAACTCAACATTATATAATTAGGTACAAATTAATAGAATAGAAGATAAAGAGGAAAATAATTCTTCCCATGAACATATTAACTTTTATTCTCATCAATTATCTGTGGATAAATCAAGAAATGATTTGAAAGAGTCTCAAATTGCATCTTCCATTGATCCATCTCAATTTGTGATTAAAAAAGGATTTAAATTTTTCCATGATCAATTATTTGAGGTTGAAAGGTATAATCGACCAAATATTATTACCAGTGATGATTATTCAAAAATGTTGTTCATTCCATTTAGTTCACCTTAAATAGTTAATCTTGAAATATATAATGGAAAATTTCAAGAGAATGAGACACTTCTTTTTTCAAGATTCATGATAAGTTATCGCCATCTTGATCCGACCTTTTTACAAGATTCTTTCCTTGATAGTCTAATACTTTATTCTCATCAGGAATATTTTTCGTATGTGAATTCTTTCAAACAATCCCATGTTAGTAATTGAATGCATTATGATAGGATTGCAGATTGGTTGGAGTATTCATATCTCGAAAAGTTTCCAGGGAATGGTAAGATTATCTTCACTTTATTTAGATATCAAGGAGGTAACTTTGACACACTCATTTTATATCCTTCAGATGGAGAAAATATGGAACGAAAGGAAAATTTTCGGGAGGATGGGGCACTTTGGTCTAGGTCGATGGTTATGTCAGGTCCCCATAACTCTCACAAGCTTCCCAAACTCATTTTTTCATATTTTTGTGACCCATATAATGACAAAATTGCAGAATGGATAGAGGATTCATACAAAAACAATATTCAAGGGAATGGTAAGATCATGCTTGCTTTGTTTTTAAATGATGATGATAAAGGTAAGTATGATATATTTTCGTCATTTTCCGATATACTACCATTCTTGTTAGTAATATTTGATTTTGTTTCCATTGCAAGATTGGAGTTAATCCGATGGCTACATTGGAAGCATGACTTCACATAGTATTTTGATTTGTTTAGTAGTTAGGGTAGGTTTAGGAGTATGTTTTCTTTTAGCTTTATTTCTCACTGTTTCTCTTTGTAATAATGCAGTCATGAACACACATGGGTGCACCAAGAGAACCATAATATGAATGTTGTCAAGGAAGTCCACTTTGACCCTTTTCTCTCATCTTTTCATTGAACATTTCTTTTAAAAAGAACAATATCATCATCAAAAATTTTAAATGAAAAGTAAAGAGATAAGTAAATCTGAGTTGTAAATTCAACCCTGACCCAAGGTGCCACGAGTAGGACTGCACTCATATTAATGAGGATTTTTCTATTTTTTTTAGGCTCTCAAGAAATATTTCACCTAATGATTTATGTTCTATCATTTTGTAAATATTTATGATTTTTTTTCTTTTTCTATTTTTCTTTTGGTTCTTTTCATTTTTTTTTATTATTTTGACTTGTTTTCTGAATAATTATGTTTGAGTCACCATTTCATTTATGGAAGGGAAATCATAATTTTTATCCATGAGAAACAGTTGAGAACTCCTCAAAGAACCAGTGCTGTAAATGCTAAAACTCAGATCATTAGAAGTAAATTTCTATTCAAAAACAATGTTCCTGGTTTCTTTTTGAAATTACGAGAAGACACGATTATCATTAAACTCTTAACGATGTCCCTGTTTTAAGGGAAAAAACTCGATTATACCTTCCTGTCCTTGAGATGGTTTCTTAACATAAATATAAGTGTTCAGATCATGATGAAGGTCGTCAAATGAGAAAATAAGTTGTAAAAGATCAAGTTTTGTTTTCAAAATCTAGGATTTTCAGCATCACCCTACTCTCTTGAAATACCATAAAGTTTCTGTAAATTTGTAAAAATATTCTGGAAAGTTGAAAGCGCTGCAAGGTGTGGGAATTTTTTGTAAACCCGCTAAGATACTGAACCAGTTTGATGGAAGTGGGGAAATGCATGCATGATGCCAAGGCAACTTCGTCGAGGTATTGAATAGGCCTGTTGGCAGTGAAGCAATGTCAGGTTCAAGAAAATGATCAGGTATGTATTTTTGGAATTGATCAAAAGTAAAGATGTTCTTTGTCATGGATGGACGATTCTTGGACACGATAGAGGTGTTAGAGTGGGTTAAATGACATCCTTGTCGAGGCTATGGACTCCTGCTAGCAGCAGTGGTCGTCTCATTAGTATCAGAGTCGGTTGCCTAAACATCATTTTTCTCGTAATCGAAACCTAATACCAGATTTCATTTTATGACAGAAACACATCTGATGCTAGACTATGTTATTTTCCGAGTTTTGATCAGAATGCTTGACTTGTTGTCAACTATTTATTAAAATTTCATTTTTTTTGGTTCATCCTAACATGAATTTTCTGGTGATGCAGAGATAATTGCTTCGCCCAGTACGTCGCCATTGTTGGAAGCCAAATATGATTTCTTGATATTTGTTACAATCGAAAGAGATTACACTGTTTTTAGCTACCATCACCTTGAATCTGTAGACATTCTTGTGAGTTTGGAAATGATTCTTGGTTTGAATCCTACCTTATTTTTACTGTTTGCATTTTCGTTTGTTTTATTTTTAATTCATGACTTTAAGCATGAATCAAACATAAAAACTAGCCTGGTGTTATAATTTGTATGCCTTAGAATGCATTGTTTTTAAGGTCACCATGCTTACATGAGATCTAAATCTAATGTTCGAATCACCTATTTTAGATGTTTTGGGGTTTTAATGTAGCTATTATATGGTTTGATAGTCTGTATTCAATTTATTATGAGACTTTGATACATTGGTTAGTCCTCTCATGAATTTAATGGTCATATCAATAAACATTCAAATGAATACATGCCTATTGTACTCACGTCCTTACCTCACCTCATTGTCTGAGCATATTAATGAGCCATTCATTGCATACATAGGGTTTCGGTACTCTGTATGTCTAGCTCTCATTGCAAGTAATGGTAAATAATTTACGATCAAACCCTTGGTGTTTACTCCCACTACCTGTACTATTATAACACACAGGATTTGTTATGGTCATTTATCCACTATCCATTTGGATTTGTTCCTGTTTATCCTACCATTCAAACCTAAAACTATTTTGAGTTATCCCTGTTACATTCTGGTTTCATTTGTCATGGATCCTGTCATTCGCTTGGAGCCGAATGGGTTCCATTATTTACTCTCTCATGAAGATGCAATTGAGGACTTAAAAAGCTAAGGCTGGGATGTTTTCCTTAAAATATTTGAAGGCTATAACCTTCAGGTGGCACCGGATTTCACGTAGACCTTCGATGGTTGCAGAGAAAAAATTGGGGACACACAGTTAGAGTTAACTTAGGGGCTTGTGAGTGAAGAAATAGGGCTTCCATCGAAGGGTGAAAAAAGGTTGAAAAACACCTGAATTGAAGGAGTACCTTGGAGACTGTTTATGACATCTCGAAAGATCAACTATTGTGAAAAAGGTATTTCCATTTCCCTGGTTAAACCTAGGTGGCATAGCTTGTTGTTGATTCTTAAACAATTCATGACCTATGAAGGGCGATATGGATTGGTATTCCTCTATCACATCCACTTACCCATGCATTTCAATGGTTTTGAATTAGACATGCCATTTTATTTGTTGAGATGTCTCTATAAAATGTCTAAAAGATATAAGAGACAAAGTGTTGATTCAAGTATATTCGATCACGGGTTGATTAAGATTCTGTTGATTCATCACTTGTCGACCATGGGTGATTGTTGGGATATGTTTTTGATAAGGAATGGTTTTTTCCAGATTGTTCCTACAGTAAACCTTAACTTAGACAAGCCATTGACTGAAAACCATCTTGGTATTTCAATCAATGAACCAGACTCTCTTAACAGAAACCCTCTAGACGCAGCGATGCCAAGTAAGCCTTTATCTGTAGAATTTCGTAAGCAAGAGACTATTGAATTGAGGGTAATTGAACCTCTTATACCTAAGATTGATTCTATCCCAAACGTTATTGTGAAGTCATATGTTGAGAAACCTTGCAAATGAACAAAGAAGAAATACATAGACTTAGGGTTCAAAAACAAAAAGGTAGGTCGCCTAATTTCAAGGAAATTAAGGAACCGAAATGATGCTCATCTGATATCGATTGGTCTGATCGAGTTCGATGAGGTATCAGATCCATAAATAGAATATTTTCTAGTTTTGGAAGATCCAGATTGTCAAGGTTACATGAAGAAATTTATTGTTCCTACTGAACCTTATGACTCTGTGACAAATTTGCCACCGTTCCTCAAAGGTGACAAGGGTTTTTCTGGTATTAGGCATGATCATAAGAAAATAATAGGTAAGTTTGATACATATATGTTTGACTGTGCACTTCATTGACCTGCCATTCCTCCTGTATAGTGTGATGTTTTTTTCCATTGGATCGAGTGGTATTACACCGACATACCCATTCTTTAGGCCCAAATTAAAACACTTACCACTCAGAATGAATCATTGAGACAGGAAAATAAAAACCTCAAGGTGGACGCAGAGAGGAAAGATAAAAGCATCAAGAGATCAAGAAACATAGTAATAAAAAATGCATCAAGTGTCAAGGCGATAGTAAATTATGAACTACCTGACCTATCTTTATTCAATTTTTAAAATGGTAAAAAAAAAAAATTCTCTTGTTTTATTCCTGTTATCTATTTCGAAATAAATCGATTTGGAATTTGATTTTGTTTGCTAAACTAAGACTGGCTACAAAATCTTCGATTCTGTAGACAAGTCTCTTTTTAAATAAAAATTAGAAATTGGTTATGGGTAATTTTCTAACTTGTTAAATTTGTTTGTTTTTTCAAGAAAGAGTAGATCCTATTGTTGATCATCTGGAGGAAACATATTCGATTATGCATCTGAATGCATTATCACACTAAATTTCCTTAGGTATTTTTAGTTTGTTTTCAATCCTTTTTAAGCCGTAGTTTTTAATTTTTTCTTTTAACGTCTCACCCCTTTAAAATATATGATTGGTAGGACCCCTTAGATGATTAAAGTTTTTGAGTCTTAGCTCTATTTTGATCCTCAAATTGATTTTTGATCCCTAAACCATTCCTAGCTCATGTTTTACTTTGGTCCCCTTCATGATTTTCCCCTAGGTCGATACCTCCCATGATCAGGCTAATGTGACACACCTCTCTCCTCACTCGTGACCTCACAAGCATGCCTCATTGTCCTCGCTTACCTATCTAATCATATTTTTGAATTGGAAAGAATTGCCTACTCATCAAGAAGTTCTGTAGCACCTGTCACGTTTATCATACCGCCACCCCAAGTCATTATTTCCACGATTGATACCATATCCCTTGTTTTCAGTGCCAGAAGTCAGTTAAAGTACCTTCAAAAGATATTGCATTTATGTTCCTTGATAACGGTTTCTAATTTTGAAAACTCAACAGTGTTGTGTTGCGTGAATTCACCAGTTCTGATCAGGTGACCACATTTCAACCAAATCTTACTACTATGCAAGATTCCAGGGCCGACGTTTCCTCATTTTCATCCTAAGATTACACTGAAGAGCTCAACAGGTGTCTACTACGCAGGTATCCACTGTTACCTCCTCTGCATATTAATCCTCACAGGAAATTTGTCCTCAGGTTTTTGTTTTTCTAAGTTTTCACAGCGGTAAAATATTCATTTTTGTAGGATAGCCCCATCTCCTCTCTTTTTCAGACCTGCAAACCTCATGGCCCATATATGAGTCAGATTTCTGTTGTTTTCCTTATCCCTTGAAGTTGCAAGCTTTAGACTAGTCTATCCTTTGTGTATGCATTGCGCTACCCAGAGGTGTTTCTTAACCTCTCTCTGCTTCCCCTGCCTCCTTTCATCTTGAAATTAAACATTTTACTCAGTTGCATAAGGTCAGCCTTACATATTTGAAACCCCATTCAAAGTCTCCTGAGCATTACCAAACCTTTTAAGAGCCCTCATTTTGAGTCATGTAGACCCCTAAATCGAAGAAGGCACACAAATGAGGCAATATAGTTAGGACAGAACCAGTGGACATGCTTATTTTTAATATAGAAACCATGGCAAGAGAGGCCTTTCAAAGAGTAGGGTGCCTCTTCTTTTGTCATAACATGTAGAGAGGCCATCCAGAGGTAGCAAGATAGTTTGCATTGCATTTTGATCATAAGAAAACTAAGGTTGGGGATTTGAAGTTTGAAGTGACTAAAGCCTCCATCTCAGCTACAACAAGGATCCCCATTATAGGTGAAAGGTGGTTCAAAGCAATGGATTTGAGTTTAGCTTATGAAAAATATATCTTCAAACCTAAATATCAATCCAATGACCTGTCCAAAAGTATGCCAAGGATCCAATTGATTGAACAATTTGAAAGACTATTGAAGATCATACAGAAATATTTTACTTGTGAAGGAAGATTCAACACATTATACCAGTACCATATAAGATTGTTGCTACATTTTACTGGTAAGGGTGAGATGAATATTCCTTATTACTTGTTGAGGAGTATAGGTAATATGTTAGACAGGATATAGGAAAAATCTAAAGATGTGGATTCTATCCTTTTCCACTCTAGATTAATTAGAATGCTAGTATCTGAGAAATTGGGAAAAAAATATATTTATTGGGATCATTTTGTGGTTACCTCTCATTTTAAGTTGGATCTAGTACCCACTCCTCAATCATAGAGGGAAAGTTCTTTGTCACCCACCAGTGCTACCAAAGCAGGGACCAGTAGAAAGAGAAAGGGAAGAGACCATGTTCAAGTGTCATAGGTCAACAAGTAGGTCATTAAAGGTGAGGAGGATGTTTGTCCCTCTCCACACAAATATTTTTCACCACCTCCTCCACCAGGGTTAGAAGAGGTGCCCCCTTCTACCAAAGATACATCTAAGAGAGGGAAGACACTTCTTTTTCCCCCTTCTCCTCTAGTAGTCGAAATCAAAGGTAAAATACCTTTTACAAGGTCATCAATTCCTAAGGAGGATTATAGAGAGCAGTCCTTACCAGAGATCCCTATTCAAAATAAGAAGGGGAAGAATATTGAAAATCTTGTAGAGGAGAAATTAGAAACCCTTGTACAAAAGAAGAAGGGTAAAGTGCTAAAGGACCTTTGGAGAAGAGAGATGAGACATCTAATAAAGGCATTGAGAAGCCTATCGAATGAAAAAAATAATCCCTTATACATAAAGGTAAAGGTACTAAAAGACCTCTGGAGAGAAAAGAGGAAACCCGTGTAAAACACTTCGAGGATCCTATGGTAAGAAATGAAGAAGCCACTATGCAGAGAAAAAAGGGTAAATGTAAGGCCACTGAGAAACCTTATGAGGTGGAAAAAACACTCCCCATGCTGGAGGAAGAGGATTTTGAGGAAAATTGTGTTAAGACTAAGCATGCCACTATCCCTCCTAACAGTCAGACCTACAAAAGACTTATCAAGCAGCTTAGAGATGCAAGGAAATAAATAGTCTATATTAAAGAAGAATGCAAGGTCCACTTGGATCAGATGGAAGAGATCATGGTTGGATACAATCATACCCTTGACTTGGCAAGGTTTGTAGTGAGAAAGGCTCTACCCCTTCATAAACAGTTGAAGAATCTTTACAGATAGAACATAGGCTTTCAGTCTCAGAACAGGAAGTTAAAGGTAGAGCTAAAACACTTTCAAGATGAGGTAGCCCAAAGGAATTTACAGGTGTTGGTTGAATATTCCATTGAGGATGATAAACCAACAACTAAGGAGAGCACAGATATGCATAAGAAGCCTCTCAATGCTAGGAAAAAGAAGTCTATTGTTTCAATTGAAGATCCTCTTTCTACCAGAAAGAGTGTGAGGCTAAGTGTTAAAATTAAAAAATAGTTGGTAATGGTAATGTTATAACCCTAAATTGCACCACACATGCTTACCTAGCATTAGGCCAACTCATATCCCTTCTTTTCCAAAACTCTACTGAACAACTCTTTGAAAATCCTCTTGTGTAAAGGCCCACGCGCCCTAACCCATTACTGCATGCGTGTACATGCTAGCTTACTCACAACAGCTCACGTGTACCTACAAAAGCATGAAAAAGGGAAATTTGTCAATGGAACAAAAAGCTATGGGTGAGTTAACTGAAACTCCCGGCCATGCATGGCCGAGGGTTCGTCCAAAAACCTAGCTACTTCTAGCCTATAAAAGAAGGGGTAGGTGTACAATTTGGAGAAGGAAAAAATATAGCAAAGAAACTCTGCCCATTTACGTATTCCATTGTCCCAACCCTTTAGCCTTTCCTAACGCTAAAGGAGATTTAAAGAAAAGCAGTTGAAGGACAGAAGAAGAGAAGCCCAGGATCAGGTTCAAGGAGCAGTGGCCGGTCTCAACTTTTGTAAGTTGACTCATTTTAAGTAATAAAGAGAATGCTTTCCCCGTCCCAATTCATGAACTTTCTGTGGTTTGATTAGTTTATGTTTGATTTCTAACCTGTTAGTATAGAAGTAGCATGCATGCATAGTTGTTGTTTGTCTTGAGTGCAGGTCATCTTTGGAAGGATCATTGCGAACAAGTAATCAAGCACAATGGAGGATTGACATCAAATGCTGGTAACAAGGTATGTGGATCTTTCCATGCATTTACTGAGAAAAGGGGATTTAAATCTAGGGATGTAGGTAGAAAAGTAATTTCTATTCGGTCAAATCTGCATGCAAAGTTTGAACTCTATTTTCTAGTCCGTAGGGTGTTTTTCCCAACAAAAAGTAAGCCCCATTTTTAGAATTGTTCCTTTTTGGGAGGGTTAATTGATATGCACATACTAGTTGTGCCATCTATACAGGCTTCTAGGCTTTTATATGTATGGATTTTGAGTTTTTGCTAAGTGATAGCTTCACCCAGTGGTAAAAGGAACTACCTATGGTACGATCAAGGAACCTAAGTAAAATGGTTTTGTCATCATGAAATGACACACACTGCTCTGTACATATTCAAGATTGAAAGGTGCTGCGTTTTGGGAATCCTACCCAAACCTGTATGCAGACGCAGTGTAAGTGACACTATGTAAAGGAACTACGTAATATTCCATAGAGAACATAATCAACATACGGGTGAAACACAGTGGCACTACCCACAAGCGCTACGTAATATTTGGCAGGGAGAAGGTTTACACATAGGCACGACACAGGGGTGCTACATACAGGCACTACCTAATATTTCAACAGAGGACCAATGTTGGCGCATATGTGCAACACTGTGGCATTACCTACAAGCGCTACCTTCTCTCCTTGTTCTGTTTTACGGTACGCTACCCAGAGTTTCTACCCAAGGAAGTTTCCAGCAAACACCAGTAATCTAGGAGGATTAGGACAACATATTTACTCCTAAAATACTGATAGAAGTTAGCCAAGACCTTAATTATTGTTGCATGCTATCCCTGTTGTTTGAGTTAGAACATTACCATTTGAGCCCTTTTCCATTTGACCCTTTAAAACACTCTTTCATTCACGTATAACTTGATGGGTACGGGGATTTCCTTCCATGCAATGTGAAGGTGACTCCTAGTGCTAACATTCTTGGCACCGTTGTTGGGGATGATTTGAATACTTTTCCCTAGGATTGAAATGACACAATATTCTAGTTCTAAAGGTGCATTATAACTCAATATTTCGAAGATTGCAGACTACACCTGGAGACTCCCTTGTTTCAGCTCTGGCACCTAAAGGCAGACAGATGAGATAAAATCCACAACTACCTTTGGTACCACCTGAGGCTGACCTAGAGAATATAATCAAGAAGGGAAAAGATTTCCATTTTTTTTTTATGTCATTGCTACAAGTGCTTCTGGTCAGTTCCCTGATTCTACTCTTGATACTTCGACTATTTTATCAAGTAATATTCCTTTATCTTCTACTGAAGTATCTAAAAATCTTGATTTTGAATAATTTCTTGTTGAATACTCTTCCCTTTGAGACTGGATTGAAAGAGGAAAAAATTGATATATTTTATTTCCCTGATATTGAGAAGTGTTTCAGTATTGATAGTTTTGAAGATTTCCCTACTTTATTTTTTTCTACACCTCTTTCTGTTAAAACTTTTGTTGCCAGAGAATTAGGAACTTGATTCCCCTCTCAAACCTTACCATCCTCTTCAAAGACTCATACTTATATTGTGAAAACCGAAACCCCCTCTTCATCTGTTCCTTCCTCTCCTACTCTACATATAGTCAAGTCTCTTTCTCCTTCTTCTTCACCAAGAATCCAAAATCAAATGGCAGTTGTTAACCCCCCTGCTAATAGAATGGAGGCCATAGTGGCTGCAATATATGCTCCTCTACTTTTACCTCAGCCATTGAATGTTCTTCCCCCTGGATATTGTTTGAAATACATGCCTAAGTTCATGGGAGAAGAAGATGTAACAGCTAAGGAACATCTTGTTGCTTTCTATAACTATGCAGATAACCAAAATATTGAAAATGAATATGTTTGGATGAGGGTTTTCATCCAAAGCCTATTTAGTGAGGCTAGGAAGTGGTTCAGGGGTCTAGCCCCCAGATCGATTACTGGTATTGAGGCATTGTATGAAGCCTTCTTGAGGCATTAGGGGGACAAAAAGGATTTTTTGTACTACATCACCGAATTTGGATCTTTGAAAAGGAAAGAAGGGGAGTTTGTCTCTGACTTTTCTAAAAGATTTAACAAAATGTACAAGAAGATCCCTGATGAGATCAAACCTACTGAAACCATGGAAAAAATCACTTATGTTAGTGATTTTGATTCTGAATTCTACCTCCTTTTGAGAGAAAAAAGGTCACCTTCTTTGGTTCATATGCAAGATGTTGCCTTAGAGGTAGAATCCAACATAGTGGCATCAGATAAACTTAGGGGGAAATCTGATAGGGATAGGAGAAATACAAAGTTGAAGATTCAACTTCTGATTCTTCTGTTGTCCATTCTCAAGTAGATGAGTTGACCAAATTAGTAAAATCTCTCTCCACTGAAATTGAGAAATTAAAATCAGAAGGGAAACAGACATATAGAAATGATCAAAACAATGATGACAGAGGTAACTACAGAAGACCAAATAATGTTCCCAAAATCTTTCCTAGGGATCCTAGAAATAGAGAGAGATATGATCAAAGGGTACAAGCTCCTTTGCAAAATAATTTAGTGGGAGATGAAGAAGAAGAGGAGGTTGAAGCTAATCATGAGATTCA
The DNA here is from genome assembly GCA_000966675.3 of Picea glauca. NCBI lineage: Eukaryota > Viridiplantae > Streptophyta > Pinopsida > Pinales > Pinaceae > Picea > Picea glauca. Next base: position 637,990 of record JZKD02S1717790.1, read on the forward strand.
CTGTTTAGGTGATACTTCCCCATCCCCACACTTGACTCAATCCTCTTATGAGCAATCTTTAATGGATATTCAAATTAATGAGTTAAGCAAGGGAGAGAAAGAAAAGGAAAATCCTAGTAGATATAATCTGAGATCTAAGAAGAATGTAGAAAAGACTGATGCCCCTAATCAGCCTGTTCAAAAAGAAGATTTTTCCAAGGCTGTGACAGTGAATAGCAAGGAAAAAAACTCTCAAAACCCACAAGTTATGATCAGAGATACTCCTTCTAAAGCCAAAGATATCTTGAAGCCTTCCCCTTCCTTCAATTTTGAGAACAAGATCTAGAAAATAAAGATCCCTGTACCTTTTTTGGAATTGATAAAAAATGAGGATTTAAAAAAATATTTATCCAAAATGTTACAACCATAATCATCTCCAAATGCCACCGATTCCATAAATCTGCAAGATGAAAAACCAGAAGTGATTTTAGGTCCTTTGATAGAAGACAAAGATGACTCATCCCCACCTTTCTATACTTCTCTGAATATACATGATAAGGTGCTACACAATTGTCTCATGGATTCAGGGGAATCCCACAATCTTATGCCAAAATCTGTTATGGATGAACTTGGGTTAGAAGTCATAAAGACCTATCATGAATTATATTATTTTTACTTTAGAAACATCAAATGTCTTGGAGTCATTAAGGATATGGTGGTGACCTTATTTCAGCTGCGCATGAAAAGTATACTTATGGATATCGTAGTTGTTGATGTTCCCCCAAAGTTTTTTATGCTCTTGTCAAGATCTTGGATAAAAAGACTTGGGGGAACCTTGTAGATGGATCTCTCTTATGATACTATTCATGTTTTTGGGGGAGAGCATAGAATACTTTACAGGGAAGCCCAATTGGCTTACATCATTAGGGATGAAGCAAACCCCACCAATCACCATGTTTTTTATTTTGATATAGATCTAGGATCTAGTATTTTGCAGCTCATCGATGCCCCAAAAGCCCCTTTAGAAATAAAAAAAAAGTACATCAACTTTTATAAAGAGCCTCCTCTAACTACTTTTGTCTAGAAGATGTTCTTTGATGGAGCCTCTTCCAAGGAAGGTATTGGTACTGGGGTGATCTTTGTCTCACCAACTCAAGAAACTATATCTTTTTCATATAAACTATAATTTGAGACTACTAATAATGTGGCAGAGTATGAGGCTCTTGTATTGGATTTGAAGGCAACAAAAGACATGGGGATAGAGGAACCATCAGTATTTGGAGATGCTGAATTGATAGTCCATCAGATTAAAAATATTTATCAAACAAAGCATCCTAGGCTTAGATCTTACAGAAATGAAGTATGGGATTTAGTGGATAGTTTTTTCTATTCTTTTAATATATCATTCATTCCTAGAGAAGAGAATACTGTGGTTGATTCTTTGGTTGTATCAGTAAGAAACTTCAGAATTCCTATACCACCAAAAATCAAGTATGATGTAGAAGTCAAATACATGCCTTCTATGCCAGACAATGTAAAATATTGGAAGGTGTTCGAATATGATTTAGAACTTAAAAATTTTCTTGAGACTGTTGATGAATTTTCTGCATTAAACATTGATCAGGATCAAGATCCAAAAATCACTCCTTGTGCTGATGTTTTCCTCAATAAAATTGCTAATCATCATATTGTGTAGCTACCTAGCAATCATATACCAAAGGGACTGGTTCCTTTGGAAAGATTATTTGATGGGAATGATGTGGCATTGAAAGGGAAGGTATCCACTGATGATGTTGATATCACTAAGTGCAATGTGGGCAATGAAAAGGATACAAAGTACATCAAACTGTCAAGCATCCTATCAGAAAAGCAGAGGGAAGAATACACAAAGTTGTTGAAAGAATTTGTTGATGTATTCGCTTGGACTTGTGAAGATCTCAGAACTTATGACACAAGCATAATAGAGCACGAGATCCCATTAAAAGAAAACACCAAACCTTTCAGGCAAACATTGAGGCAAATCAATCCTATGTTGCTGCCTGTCATGGAGAAAGATGTTAAGAAGCTTTTAGATGAAAAAAATTATCATTCCTTTGAGGTATTCCGAATGGGTAGCCAATTTGGTCCCAGTAAGAAAAAAGTATGGGGAAATCAGACTTTGTGTTGATTTTCAAAATCTGAACAGAAGCTCAAAGAAGGATAATTATCCTTTACCCAAGATGGAGCACATATTACAGAAGGTGATAGGAGAAACCAATATGTCTATGGTTGATGGATTTTTTGGATACAATCAGGTATCTATTTTTCTAGAAGACAGGGAGAAGACGACCTTCACCACTCCCTGGGGAACATTTATGTATGCCAAGATACCCTTTGGTTTGATGAATGCATGGGAAACTTTTCAGTGAGCTATGGACATAAAATTTATTGGAGAAAAGGATAAGTTTGTTGTTATCTATTTGGATGACATAAATATGTATTATCAGTTTGATAAGGAACACTGTGATCATTTAAGAAATCTTTTCTTGAAATGCAAAAAATTTGGCCTCTCTTTGAATCCAAAAAAACCATTGTTTTCCATGAAAGAAGGAAAATTATTGGGGCATATCGTGTCAGCTGAAGGAGTAAGGATTGATTCCAACAGGGTTGAGGCTATACAAACTTTGTCACCCCCTAGATCTAAAAATGAGGTACAATCTTTTCTGGGAAAAATCAACATTTTGAGAAGATTTGTGTCAAATTTTGCTAAGTTAGTTAAGTATATCACAACCATGATGAGGAAGGATAGTGAAATCAAATGGACTACTGAGGCCTGTGATTCTTTTGATCAAATAAGGAAAGCCTTGACTGAAGCCCCGGTTCTTGTCAGCCCCGACTACTCTAAGGACTTTCTTATTTTTTCTTTTGCCTCTTTTGATACAGTAGCAGTAGTCCTATTGCAGAATAATGTTGAAGGATTAGAGCATCCAATTGCCTTTTTCAATAGGGCATTGAGATATGCAGAAATAAAGTATGAAATTATGGACAAACAAGCCTATGCATTGGTAAAGCTCTTAAGTCCTTCATATTTTATGTTCTGCATTCAAGATTTATTGCTTATGTCCCATCAACTACTGTAAAATAAGTGTTTATTCATCCTGATATAAACGGAAAAAGAAGCAAGTGGATTTCTAAACTACTTGAATTTGATTTGGATATTAGCCCACAAAATTGGTTAAAGGCCAGGGTTTGGCCAAGCTCTTGGTTGAATCAAATTTCTCATCACTGGGGGTGAATTTTATTCACTCATGTTCAAAAAATCAGCAGGCTGAGATGAATGATAAAGGTCCTCAAGTCATTTTTACATTGGAAGATTGTAGCTGGTACAAAGACATTATATTTTTTCTGCAAAATTTACAGCCCCCAAGTAGTATGGAAAGGAACAAGGTGAGGGCCTTAAAACTCAAATCAATAAAGTACTACTTTGTTGATCAAATTTTTTATTGGAAGGATCCATTAGGAGTGTTTTTGAGATGCCTGGATCCCCAAGAATCCCAAAATATTATGTATGATTTTCTTGACAGTTTATGTGGGGGGGATCATTATTGGAGAACCACGGCATACAAGATCCTCAGAGATGTGTACTTCTAGCCTAGTTTGTTCACGGATGTTTGTGCTAAGATCAGAGCATGTTCTAAGTGTCATACGTTTTTCGGAAAGTAGCATCTTAAGTCTTTTCCATTGAATCATGTGATAGCCTCAAGACCCTTCCAACAATGGGGCCTAGATTTTATCGGGGAAATCCATCTTGCTTCCAGTGTTCAACATAGATGGATCTTGACTACTATAGATTACTTTACTAAATTGATCGAAGCTATTCCCACAAGAAATGATTCACATAGAGTGATCATTAGTTTCTTAGAAGACATCATAGCAAGGTTTGGGTGTCCTGACAGAATTGTCACTGATAATGCTGCGTCATTCAAGGATGAACCATTAATTTAGTTTTGTGAACAGTTTGGGATCACCTTGATTCATTCTACCCCTTATTATCCATGGGGAAATGACCTTTCAGAATCCTCAGACAAAATCATTATAAAGATTATTAAAAATATGTTAGAGGATAACAAAAAGGCATGGGATTCAAAGCTCAAATTTGCTCTATGGGCTGACAAGGTGACAGTGAAAAGGTCTTTGGGAATTTCCCCTTTCCAACTGGTATGTGGAGTTGAGGCATTTTTTCCTTCTCATATTGCATTACCTGTGGAGAAATTCTTCCATGATTATCAAGGGGAACCTGATCATATGATCAGAAGGATTCAATAGTTGGTTGAAGTGCAACAGACCCGGGAGCAAATTGTAGACAAAGAAATTGACCATCAACTGAAGATAAAGAAGGCTTTCGACAAAAAGGTGAACAAAGAGAACTTTCAATTGGGTGATATGGTGCTAAAATGGGATGCACCGAAGCAGGATAAAGACAAGCACAATAAATTTGAATCTTTATGGAAGGGTCCTTTCAAAATCTCTGAGGTATTCTCTAATAACACTTTCAAGTTGTATAATATGGAGAATGAATGTTACAGGTATGAACTAACTGAGAGGGGGGGGTGAATCAGTTAGTGTAGATTATTAATAATTTCTCTCCTTTTCTAACTTTGAATCATTAATCTTAGTGGCAGTGAGTCTTT
>JZKD02S1717790.1:652005-676821 GCA_000966675.3 Picea glauca
GGTGCTAGAGAAATTAGGGAGTTGGTGCTCATATGTATGATAATGTAAAGAATGTAACTATTACTTATCATATAAAGAAAAAGAGGTTTTTACCATGTATGGGTTTACTCGGGTAGTATCTGTCTCTGTGTTTCTCATATATGTGACTGATGCTGAATGTGTCAACGATTACTTCCCTGCATTGTTTTGATCATCATTGAGTTCCTTGTAAAGTTTTTAAAAGGAGCCCAATTGTTTAAGCACAGTAACAACTGATTCACCCCCCCCCCCCTCTCTCAGTTTTCCAACAAGGATTTCAGTCTCAGAATAGGAAGTTAAAGGCAGAGTTGAAACACTTTCAAGATGAGGTAGCCCAAAGGAATTTACAGGTGTTGGTTGAATCTGCCATTGAGGATGATAAACCAACAACTAAGGAGAGCACAACTGCACAAAAGAAGGTTGTCAATGCTAGGAAAAAGAAGTTTGTTGTGCCAATTGAAGATCCTCTTTCTACCAGAAAGAGTGTGAGGCTAAGTGTTAAAATGACAAAATAACTGGTAATGGTAAGCCTCATTTTTTAGAATTGTTCCTTTTTGGGAGGGTTAACTGATATGCACATACTAGTTGTGCCATCTGTACAGGCTTCTAAGTGTTTAGCTATATGGATTTTGAGTTTTTTCTAAGTGATAGCTTCACCCAGTGGTAAAAGGCACTACCTTTGGTATGGTCAAGGCACCTAATTAAAATGGTTCTGTCATCATGAAAGGACACACACTGCTTTGTACATATTCAAGATTGAAAGGAACTTCCTTTTGGCAATGCTACCCAAACCTATATGTAGACGTAGCGTATGTGATGCTATGTAAAGGCGCTGCGTAATATTCCACAGAGAATAAAATCGGCATACGGGTGCAACATAGTGGCGCTACCCACAGGCGCTACGTAATATTTGGCAGGGAGCAGGTTTACACACAGGCATGACACAGGGGCACTCCCTACAGGCGCTACCAAATATTTCAACAGAGGACCAATGTTGGGGCATATATTCAGCACTGTGGTGTTCCCTACAGGCGCTACCTTCTCTCCTTGTTCCATTTTACAGTATGCTACCTAGAGTTGCTACCCAAGGAAGTTGCCAGCAAACACCACGAATCTAGGAGGACTAGGCCAACATCTTTTGGATAAGTTGATGATGGAGAAATTTACAGAAGTAGAAGATGGCATTTTGAGGACAACTACAAGCTCCAAAAGGACACATGGAAAAACAAAAGTTGAGTAGCAAATTTGGATCAAAGCAATTAGAAGCATGATTGGATTAGTCACCAACATTTCCCTGTTTTATAGAATAAGTTGTTATTCTAGTTGTTAGAACAAATAAATGTTTAGAGATTTTCAAGGGAAATAGGCCAGGTCATACCTCCAGTTGTTGCCTCCCTTTCTTGTTATAAATAGATAGATCAATTTCTTTAGTAGGTTTGGATGGTTGAGAAAGGCTCCCTTTACTTGTAATATTTTGATGAAGTGACTATGATCTAGTGATGTACTAGACTTAAGACATTTTGGCTAATAGAAATCAACTTCTTTTTCAGTCTATTTGCTTCTGATGTTAAATGTTCATGCTTTGAATGATTCACATGAATTATTGTGGTGATGTTATGGTGGATGTTTGATCATTATATTATCATGATGTTTATTTAGATTCCTTAGTTTTTGATGTCAAGAAGATCTTTTGATTAGAAATTTTCTTCCTTAGACTTTTGCAGACTTGATGTTTGCAGTAGTCCCTACACTCCTCTCACTCAAGCCTTCCATATGTTCATACTTACTCCCAAACTACTGATAGAATTTAGCCAAGACCTTAATTGTTGGTCCATGCTAGCCTTGTTGTCTGAGTTAGAACATTACCATTTGAACCCTTTTCCATTTGACCCTTTAAAACACTCTTTCATTCAGTATAACTTGATGGGTACCGTGCTTGCCTTCCATGCAATCTGAAGGTGACTCCTACTGCTAACATAATGATTAGTAGTTTCTTTTCTGTTTGTTTTGTAAAAACTTTGATCAATCCTTGATTAAAACCAACTCTGTTATAAGTGTCTCTTAGCCCACTATTTTTGTAATATTTTTTATTTTATGAGATCCTATCCTATCCTGTGAGATAGGAGAATGTGATCTCAAGTCACTTTAAATACTGTTCATTTTGTAAGTAACAGACATCTTGGCTAGAACAGATTATAGGCATGTGATTTTAAAAAATATATGGACAACTGATCCCCATTTGGATTAAGACTAGTGTGAAAATTGTTCCATATATGTTTTACCTTTTTATTATGAAATATTGATATGTTATGTAGCTTTTGCCTCTTTAGCATATGATATTACATTTCATTGAATGCTTTAAAATCTTGTCTATAACTTGTTGTTCCATATTCTATGGTTGTGATTGTTATATAAATTATAATATCATGCTTTATGCCTAATGTTTGATTGATGGATAAAATGAATGCTTCACATAAAGAGTTTTCTTACTGTAATCATTCATAATTGTAAGATCACTGGATCATACGTGTCTACTATTCTATTCTTATATCCTAGCTGTAAATATACATCTTGAATTTATCTAGGAGACATTAGTACGCGCCTCCTGCTGATTTCTTTCACAGGCGAGACAACTGGAGTTTTGGATCATACAGAGGCATAGATACATTAAGAAACTAGTAACAGGTTAGCTTTATTTGCTTCTAATTTTCATCATTTTAGTTATTAGTGAAACAGGAAAGTTATTTGATCGGCTTTGACCATCACTCTATCTTTGTTTCAAATCATGTTTTACTTATGATTCTTAGATATGTGACTACAAATAGAAAATACAAAAATATGTGCTTTCTTTATCTACTTTGAGAACAATTACAAAACATTGATTTTACAAGGCTTTCACTAAAACTTGCAACCTATAATTATTTTGTTCATAAATGACATGTTCATATCTACCTTTCTATTTAATACATTTGTAAATAATTAGATTAAAGTTTATATATTAATATAGTTTTAACATTAAGTAGTTTATTTCTTCTCTTTATTTTAGGACTTTAGTTGGCTAACGGAGCCAAGAAACCTATCATAATAGATTACACCAAACGGCTTGGGTTAATTAAACAACCCATGTACGGATCTATTCTTCCAGTTGACGACATGTCAAATTTTCCCGTCAACAAGGCCCTAAACAACGTTTTTAGGGCTTTCCATAGTTAGAAATGACATTTCATAAATAGTAGAAAAATGTGTATTCCTCGGATATACCTTTCCAATGGGCTATCGTGCGCCTAAAACGAAGATCGTATGCAAAAGTTACAACCCCGGAAAGTTGATGTACTAACTTACCCACATGACTTTTGGCGCTTAATCTCCTAGGGTTAGGTTTTTGGATGTCTAGGGTTTTTGAAATTCCTGTTTATTGTAAAAAGGCCTTTAGAGCCTCATTGTAATCATCATTTTGCGAATGAGAACAATCGTCACATCTCTTCTCAAAGATAAGCCACCACCATTCCAATAATCTTGTTTTCCGCTACATTTTACAGTTTTAGCTTATTTCCTTATTGAATAGAAAACTAGTTTTATTGTATCTCTGTTATTTTGTGTTAAGAATATTTTAATAATATGTATTCATTTCGTTTCACTCATAAAATACGGATCAATGGTATCAGAGCGGTCTTCTCCTTGGTGTCTTAATGCATGTCCCCAATGAGGTCAAGGTACAAAGAATTGGGTCTCGAGCTTGTTTCTATTTAGGACAAAATGTCTCACATGCCCAAACGACCTCTCATGGAAGGAGAAAATAAAGATGACGGGACATGAGATGCTTTCAAAATGTTTCTTGAGGAAGCCCTCATGCAACAGAGGAACGATATGATGGATAGTTTTGTGTAAATCCTTCGACGACTACCAACAGGCGATGCATCTTCCTTGAGTGGAGGCGTCACCCCCTTCAAGGTACAAATCAACTACGACATTCCTATATTTGAAGGTTAGATAGATGCAGATTTTGTAGATAAGTGGTTGAACCTACTAGAAGGTTATTTTTCTGTCCATAACTTTTCAAATAGAGAAAAACTTACTTTTGCGCTCCTCAAGTCCGTTCCCCATGTGAAATATTGGTGGGGAAATTTCTATGAGAAAAAGGAAACAGAGGAACTCTCATTATTTACAGTCATGGCCACTTATGAATCCTTCAAGGATTCTATTAAGGAACAATACTACCTTGTCGGAGGTTATGACCATTTGTATACAAAATGGACCGCACTACGGAAAGAAAGAGACCAAGCAGTGCCAGATTTCACAAATATATTCCATACCCTACGCAAAAAACTAGGTATCAAAGATTTAGAGGGACATATGGTTCTCTACATAGATACATCTAGACTGAAATGGAATTTCTAGATGTCTCATCCTTGGGCATGACCTATCGATATGTCATTAAAATTGAGAAGAAGTTAAAACAAACGATGAGACAATTTGGGCCTGGGAACCCCTCATAGAAAAAACCAGGAAAGGGCGGCCCCAACCTACAAAACAAAGGATAAAGAAAATATGGATAGTATAAGGATAACTAGTCCAATCCACAAGAAAATAAGGACACCAGAAATACAAAGAAGGATACTGGGAAGTGGTGCGAATTTCATAAGAGCCCTTGGCATAACACTACTGATTGCCGCTCAAAGAAATTGCTCGTGGCTGAAGTGAAATCCTCTAAATCAGATGTGGGTTCTAACTTTGAGTCAGAACCATAAAGTGTAAGATGGATCATTGATGTGAAACCTAGTGCCACCATTGCTACCACCAAGCTCCAACCTGGTGAACCAGATGAGCTAGAAGAAGGCGAGTGCCTTTTCCATTCACATATGTGGGTAAAAGGCACCCCACTACACTTCATCATTGATAGCGATAGCCAGAACAAACTCATCTCAACAGAGGTTTTCAATTAGCTGGCTCTTCCGACAACACCGCACCTGCAGCCCTACACCATTGGATGGCTTTGCCAAGGAAGCGATCTCTGCATTAGCCAACAGTGTCAACTTTCGTACAACATCAAGCCCTTCAAAGATGAGGTATTGTGTGATGTTGCTCCTCTCGAAGTTTGTAATGTTATTTTGGGCCAACCTTATTTATGGAAACGTCATGTTATATATGAGTCTAGGTCTCTTAGTGTTATTACTAATTTGAACAAAAAATTGTACAGGATACCCGAGGCAGTCTCTCCTAGTGTTATTTCCTTGATCTCCGCTATGCAATGCAAGAAGGTCATCTATCAGACTGGGAATTTTTTCTTCTTCATGATTCTCTCTTAGAGTAAGTGAAATATGGCAGCCACATCCAAGGCCTCTATGGTCGATCTTTCCACACAACATAAGCAAGTGGATAAGGTTGTGGAAGAATACTTAGATATATTCTCCTCTCCTACTGGGGTACCCTTGCACTTCCAGTTCAAGCATCCCATCGATATGACCCCAGGCGCACTGCTACCCAATGGGTCGGTCTACCGCCACTCTCTATTAGAAAATGAGGAGATCAAGAGGCAGATCCAAGAACTTCTCCACAAGGGGCACATCCATCCCATCTCATCGTCTTGTGGGATCCCAATTGTACTAGTGCAGAAGAAAGACGAGACCTGGCAACTATGCATTGATTATTGGGCCCTAAATAAATTCACAGTCTGGAACCGGTACCTAATTCCCTGAGTCAATGACCTCCTTGATCAACTCATGGGGTCCAAATACTTCAGTGATATTGATATGAAGTCTGGCTAAAACCAATTCCCAATAGAACATATAGATGTATGGAAGACCACCTTCAAGTCAAAATAAGGTCTTTTTGAATACTTGGCAATGCCCTTTGGTTTGAAAAATGCTCTATAAACTTTTATGAGGATGATGGACTATATCCTGCGACCTTTCACCGATAATTTTGTAGTGGTGTATCTGGATGAAATCCTCATCTACAAAAAGACTTGGGCAGAACAATTGCAACATATTCAATAGGTTCCGCACACCCTGTGGCAGCACAAACTATATGAAAACTTGGAAAAAGGATCCTTTGGCATGGACAAGGTCCATTAATTAGGCTAAATCATTGATCAACATGGTGTGCATGTGGATCTAGCCAAGATCCAGGTCATCCGTTACTGGCCATCCCAAACCACACTCACTGAGCTTCGGAGCTTGTTGGGCCTCGCCAATTTCTATCGCAGGTTCATGTTAGAATTCTCTCATATCACATGGGCCCTCAACTAAGTAACCAGGGGTGGCGGTAAGGAAAAATTTGTGTGGGGCATGTCCCAACAACAAGCCTTCGATGACTTGAAGCAACATTTGTGCTCATCCCCAATACTTTCATTAACGGACCTACAACATCCCTTTGAGATCGAGACAAATGCTTCAGACTATGTTGTGGATGTCATTCTCACTCAAAATAGCCACCCTGTGGTGTATCATAGTGAGACACTATCATATGTTGTTCGTAAGTACCCTACTTATGACAAAGAAATGTGCTCCATTTTTCAATCATGTCGCTAGTGGAGACATTACATTCTGGGGAAGGAGATAGTTATCCACACTGATCACAAGCCACTACAGTTCATGCAGACCCAAGAAAAATTGTAGAATGACCGCCATCATAAGTGGTCCACATACTTACAATAGTTCCACCTCAAAATCAAGTATAAAATAGGAAGTACCAACCGAGTTGTTGATTTCCTAATTCGAACTCTAGTTGTGACACTCACCACGATGCTATACTCTTGCGTCTATGAGACCTCCGGATGGCCCCACCTTTATGAGACAAACCCTGAATTCTCCACCACCTACCAAATGTTGGGAGAAAACTTAGTGGTCGCTAATTTCCATCTTTAGGATGGGTTGTTTTGTCGTTTTGGCTATCTCTGCATTCCATCAAGAGAGCGCATGAAGCTGATTTGGGAATCTTACTACAGTTAAGTGGTAGGACACTTTGGCATTGAAAAGATAGTGGCAATGCTATAGAAACATTTCTACTGGCTGAAACTTTGATAGGATGTCGAAAAGTATATCAGGTCCTGCACTATTTTCAAACCAACCACTAAGAAACAAGCCCTGTACACCCCTCTTCCTACTCATAACAAGTCATGGGAATCCATCTCAATCGACTAAATTTCGGGCCTCCAGTCCACCAAGAGGGGCAATGACTCTGCTTTTTTTATTGTTGATTTCTTTTCCAAGATGGTGATTTTGGCCACGTGGAAAAAGAACATCACTGCAAAGGTGACTTCCAAGCTCTTCTTTGAATGTGTCTAGGTACACTTGGGGATCCCTCAAACCATTGTCTCAGATCGGGACAATCGTTTCCTTAGCACATTTTGATCGAGCCTCTGGTCACTTCTGGATACCAATCTCACCAAATCCATTGCCTTCTACCCCTAGACAAATGGCCAACATGAGTTCGTCAATTGGATTATTGTACATATCCTGTGCATGTACAATTCCAAGCTCCCCGACACATGGGATGAGAGTCTTCCCTATGTCCAACATAGGTACAACTGAGCCTTGCATAGCTCAACTAGTCACAACCCCTTTTAGGTGGGGTTGGGATTCCAACCATTGGCTTCCATGGATGTTTCACTACGCTTGGCGACCACCTCGGCTGACTCATCCCCTTCTCCACTAGAGATGAAAAAGCCACTCGGTTCATTGAGTGGATCCATCACATCCGCCAACAGGTTCAAGATATTTTACAGAAGGCCAATGCCAAGTACAAGCAGTGCCATGATCAACATCAGGTGCCACATAATTTTAAGGTGGGTAAGAAATTTTGGTTGCACTTGTAGAAAGAACGCCTTATAGGGCCCTATGAGAAGCTTTTCCCACTCAAGTATGGGCCTGTTGACAGGCAAAAATGAACGATCACCAACTAGAAGAGTGGATCCGGTTCGAGGTTGTATAAATAACCCAAGCCGTTTGGGATGACCCACCCTGACGGGTTTAGCGGCTCCGTTGGCCAATCTAAGTCCTAGAAAACAAATGAAAACTACACTAAGGAACTAATCTAAATGAAAACAATAATTAAAACAAACTAATAAACAAATCTAAACTACATATATACAATCTATTACCTAAATCATACAACTATAATTCTATAAAATTAAATGTTCAATTATCAATAGAATCAGATTCAATTACAAATATACAATATTTATAGATTACAGATTTAAATGAAAACCTGCAAAAGTCATTTGTAAATTGTCCTAAGACAACGAAACTATTGTTTTTTTTGGTTTTTATAATTTTATGAGAAAGAAATTAAATAGAAAACTATCTAAGCTAAGCAACTAAAATAATAACTCTAACTAAGAATCTAAACTATACATATATCTATCTAAACTACTTAAATTAACTATCAAATAACGAATAACAAACTGACCTGAAGTAATGCTTCAGGTTTGTCCTGTATCCAAAAGTTGTTTTAGCTGTTCGGAGGGAGAAAACCCGCACCAGATTATCCACAAGCTTCTCGTAAACAAGAAGCAACTGTGCTCTTCAAATATAAATGACAGAACAAACAAGACATAAAAAATTACAGCAATCTTATAATTTACAAATCATCGCAGTCAGATAAATCCTTGTGAAAAATTTGTATGAAACAATTCAATTAACGAAATTGATAAACCTGTATTCATTAAATTGAAATAGAGTAATCGCTGTATTTTTTTTAAATAAGAGAGATCAGATATGGATAACATATAAACCAAATCACATCAACCTACAACGAATTATGATAGCTAAAGTAGTTGATAATTAATTGCAACTGATATGGAGAAAACTTGAAACAAAAGTTTGATATATTCAAAGCGAAAGCTATTAGAAGACATCAACTTTCATCCCAGTCTGCATCATTATAAATCCATAGTCTGGTTCTCCCAACAGTGATGATGATGGGTATTACAAAAAATAACAAGTATTTAAAGACCTCCCACAGGGTAAAACATCCATGTGGGAATTATCAAAACAGTTTACAAAAAATCTGGGGATAATCTCCCAAGTCTCTATTTCTGACTCAAGCTAACAACCTAAAAGAAAACCATATCCAAAGTATCTCCTAAACTTCCACAGCATGCCCAATTGATCATTGTAATTCGTATGCACCTAAAAGAAGACAAAAATAGACAAGTTTAGAGCATATTTTATTGATAAAATTGACAAAAATCTAATTTTTAAGACTAGCTACAGAATCTTTTATAATCAATCTAATAGAAATATATTAGACTTATCAAACCAAATCTTTAATTACTGATTCCAAACAGAGAGAATCATTCATGCAAACCAAAACTTGTATGCAAATTGAAACACATGAAATCGTAATTGAATCGGTCAAATGGTACCAGGATATGTGAGATTTGTCAAACGACTTTCATTACCAATTCGGGACATACAGAATCGATTGATAGTTGGAAAAACAACGAAATCATCTATTGAACCAATTCCAATCGACACAAACTATAACCGGTTAAACAAATCATTTATGCAATAGTTTATGTCACCTCAGCCATTAACAAAATCGTTGTCGGATCAAAATGAAATCAACAGGATTGTTTAAAAACAAACAGACTTTGAATACATCGTATTATCCAAGAGAATTTACTAATCGAGGAATGTAGCATTGTTTACGAATCAAAATAGGAACAAATTGAACCGATTTAAGATCGACACAATCATTATGAAAAATCAAAACATAGCAGTGTCCGAATTTAGCAAACAAATCTTGTGTGTAGGTGGAATATAATCATAATCCAAAACGAAAATATTGATTCAATCCAAGAAAGAAATGTTCCTGGTAAATCGAAGTCATCAAGATTGTTTTAGAAACAAACAAAATTGAAATCAAACCCAAACGACTATCCATACAGAATTGTTTCAAAAAGCAATTCAAACAAAATAGAAAACAAATCAATCATTTATACTAAACTGAGAATAATAAAATCACATTAACTAAATCATATATGTGTCCAATTTTAGCAAACAAATTTCCCACTCATGATTCATAATAAAATTGATTTGGTAAACTGAAAGAAACAGAATCATTTTGAATCAAAATGAACAGAGCTATAGAAAGAAAATCCAATCAGTTATATTAATCCAAACAAACTCACAAAGAGAAATTAATATTGAAATTCATACCTGAGCAGTAAGAAAAGGCTTCGATCATGACAACTTGGAATTGACAAAGGCCGTTGTCACTTCGACGTTCCTGAAGAAAATCGAACTGATGGTTTTTTGTTTCTTTTCAGTGGCTTGTAACCTGTGGTTCTCCTTCGCCATCACAGTTACTCATTCCTCTAATGATTTCATCTTTGATTGAAACAGGGGAACATCGGTGTAATAACTCTCTAGCCAAGCATTACACTGGATGCATGATGGTTGCTCGGGCTTTGATATCACAGGAGAGGGTTTGTTTAAGTCAGCAGGGGTTTCATTGGGCAGCTTGATTCCCGGGTAGTTAGGGTCATTTTTGAGGCATGGGGGTAAGTTAGAGACATAGTCATAGGGTTTCTTAGAGCATAGGCCATGGGAATAGGGGTACTCTTCATCTAGGAAATGCTCAATATTAGAGTCCGAGTCCTTGCTCAACACTATGGGATTTTGGTCGATGTTTGGGTTGGGTTTATTCCTTGCACATCTGGATATTAATCGGGCATTTTTTTTCCCCCTACTGTTGAAAGTAGTATCATTCTTACCTTTGTTCCTCACAGGATTTTTAATGCCCTCAGTCTTGTCTTTAGTACATGGATTGGCTATGGCATCGGGTAGACCTATGTCAGGGCAATCCGAGGGTTTGACAGGGGGTAGAAGGATATGAAATGGCACGGCTGGCCCAACCAAATTTTTCGTAACCACAACCTTGTCGATTTGAGCAGACTTGGGATTGGCAAAGCAATTCCTTGATAGGAAGGCTTGCCAATTATCACCACTAAGGTTTAAACGGTGGACGATAATGAGTTTAATCAAGCCGTGATGAAAAAGGATGCTATCAGCCTTCTCACGCTTGAATCTTTTAGACATTTTGTAAAGACTACGCAAGAAGTAATGTGGCATATTCACGGGATAGCCTATAAAATTTATCAATAACTGGAGGTGATACAGAAATACCAAGCCATACCGACCTTCACAGGTCACAAATTGTTTAACAATTACCAAAAGATTGTGCCACCTGGGTTTGAGGGTAGTGATAGGCATACCTTTCTCACGGGAAACAATCTTTCTTGATGTGAATAGTGATGGCCACGACACCTCATCTACATTCAAATTTTTAAACCATCTTTGACCTGTAGCTAGCACTCCTATAGCTGAGCTTAAGAATTCCTCATTGAGATTGAGTTGTATGTATCCGACTTTATCCCTGCACCAGTCGAAGGTGAGGGCGAATTGTTTGGAAACCAACATGTTGAAACCCTCGAACCTCTGTATAAACACAAACCAACCATTGTCTTCTAAATCCTTACGAGTATTATCGAATAGCAATAGAGTTTGGGTACCACTTGGCTCTATGCGCACCACTGGTTCCATAGACAGGAGAACACGGTGAGCTGGGTGAACTAGCAAGGGTTTGAACAAAGTATATGCAGGGTCGATAGACTCATAGGCTTACCCAAAAACAATAGAGTTAACCCAGGATAGGGGGAAGGCATTAATGACCGAATGTGCGAAGGTGGTGGAGCTAGCTCAGCCCATGCAAAACAGTCATTTCCCACAGTACAACCGATGGCGCATATAACGATTAAAATCACTATTGCATATGTTAAAAACTATGCCATTCAAACAATAAATGAGATCTATGGTAAGTCGACCAAAAATTTGCACGAGCAATAGGTTTAGCATAGTTTTAAAACCAAAATAATGATTCGAAATCAACACCAAGGGTTCGATCATATGAAATATGTGTTGTATGAAATGATTTATACCAAGGGTCTAACCACAATGCCAATGTGCTTTCATGGAACCAATTGTGTCAAATAAATCGATGAAAGACTATAAAAATAAAAACACCAATGTATCAAAAATCGATCATAAGGATATCATCACAGTCTTGTAAAAACGAAGTCATATTAACAATCAAAGAATGCCAAATGAGTAAAGATCTTGGTATCTTGCCAACTGTGAGACTATAATTAAATTGGAGATGCAATGAACACATAGACAAGAGTAACCATAACAATCCAGTGACGATTTTAATGTGACTTCAAAATTAAAGTTTTCACGCTTGCAGTCATGAAAACGAGAACAAAGGTAAGTGTGCAAATGCATGAAATAATAATGTCATTTTTATTCAAAGATTGCGACGAAAATCAAGGGTTGCAAAACACTGGCGTAGGCATCTTATAAGGATAGTATAAAAATGTGAATTGGTTGCCAACAATGGGGACACACTGGTAGAAGCAGTTATCTTTGCCAAAGGAACAAATTCAGATTAGGATAACATGAATAATTCCACAGAAAAATAACCAGAAAATTGTTTAAACATCATCAATGATCAAATATTCCAGCAGTGTTTAAAGGATGAAAACTGATAGTAGTCTTAAGATAAGTGAGCCACGACATTAAAGATAAAATCTCCAATACTATTGATAGATCCACTAATGCCAGCAGGTGTCCATAGCCTCGACAGGGTTTCAATTTAACCCACTCTGATATTCGTATCCTGCCAAGAAGTTCCAGATCAGAGTAAAGGATGTTTTAAGGTTAAGAGGTTTCATATTTATGAATTTTCATATACCTGACATTGCTTCAATGCCATCGGGCCTATTCAGTACCCCGGCGAAGTTGTCTTGGCATCATGCATGCATTTACCCACTGCCCGGGTTTACAAGCACTTCCCACGTCTCTTTTTAATGATTTATTTTGTTTTTTGAAGGTATATAGTCGAGCGGGGTGACGCTGAAAATTATGATATTTTAGCATATTTTTTACAGACCTCAATAGAATTTTTTAGAACTGTCCTTCATTAAGATCCAGAAATGGTTTATTTACAGAACCAACTTTCTAAGGTAGGGAGACATCTTCTGATTCATTCCCTTAAGGAATAGGGACAGCGTAAAAAGATAATAGATGATCATGATAGGCTTTACTCAGAGATCGAAATCAGTTAAATTCTTTCAAACAACAGTCTTTGCCAGCATAGATGTAAATTTCAGAAGTATATAATTGATGTTTACACAATTTTTCAACAGTCATTTCAGCGAAGGAATTATTCTGTTTACCTTGTCTGAATAGTTCAAAAATTGCAGGTATGTGTTTCCAAAAGCAAAAGTAATAAGCGTAAAGGAAAAACTCAAAGCCAAAACAACAAAAGAAAAGCAAACAAAGAAAAATATGTACATAGTACACAAAGGGTTTCAATCATGAAAAATATCTTTTCATAGCTTGGCCATTCACCGGATAGGTGTTAGGCTGCCCCTCTAGATTCTGCAATTAGAAAGAGCTGGGACCCAACTTCTCAGCAATTAAAAATGGTCCAAGCCATAAGTTCTGAAATTTCGTGTGCTCTCCCTTTCCCTCATGTAGTTTGTCCCATTTCAAGACAATATCACCTACTTCGAAGTTCCTATCAGAGGCAGAGTTAGAATCGAACCAACTTTTGACCACTAGTTGATGCTGATCTAACTTATGTTTAGGTTGGGATCTTATCTCTTCTAGCTTCATCAAAGCGCTAATTCGGTTTTCCAAAGGGGGATAGTCTTCTTCTTGAATTTTCTGCGATAGCTGTAGTGAGGTGTTAGCAATATTTGTTGTAGGGGGTGGTTAAAATGCAAAGGAATGGGTTAAAACCCACTTGTCCTAAGTTTGGAATGCTTACGTGCATGTGGTAAGCTACAAGCAAGTTTGGGCGGCAGAAATTCGCGTGCCCAGATCAACGGTGCATATTGGATTCCCGCCCCTCGCCTTTCTACCTTTAAGCAGAGGGGGGGGGTCTGGAATCGAAGGTGCATCTCTTCAACAGTCCTTATCGGAGTGCTCGGATCAACGATGCTCAAGGCTATTCTGGACCCCCCTTGCCTTTCTACCTTTAAGCCAAGGGGGGGGGTTCAAAATCGGACATGCAGCTTCTCAATGGCCGAGATTCAACCGCTCGGATCAATGGTGCTCGCGTAATATCATCCTCCTCAGCTGCTCTAGGTTTAACCAACGTGGGCCCTTCTCCCATTATATCATCTTCTGGAGCCACCTTTCCCCTGCTACCGAGTGTCATCTGTCCTTCTCCACTCTTTAGTCCAGGTGGTCCTTTCCCCATATCATCATCCCCCCACCACCTGCCATGTGTCCCGTTCCATCCACATCAGCCTCCCACTAAAATGCGTCCATCATGTCTCCTCTCCTGCCTCCTCCGCTTATCTCCTTTTTCCATGTGCCTCCCCTGTAACCTCTCTCGCCCCCTCATCTCTTCAGGCCTCTCCCTCATAGCGTTGGTGCCACTATTCCCATCGTGCACCCCATTCTTCATGCTAGCCTCCACGTCTATTCATCAGGCCGTCTAGCTAATCCAGGTGGCAGCACGAAAGGGCCGTCCACGTCCCCAAGGTGTCGGGTTGGCTGGACCATCCTCAATCCCAAGGAAGTAGTTATTGAAGCGGTTGGTGGTGGTTATGCATCGTCTCTGCCACAATGGGAAGGTCCGGCGACGAATTAAAGGCACGTCGATTCACCCATGGAGCTGTTAGAAGTTTGATTGCGTCCGTCGTTGGTGCACGATTATTCAAAGATTGTAGCTGCAGATTGTCAGAAGCCATGCACATGCAATGTGTTTAATGTGACGTCTTGGTTTTGTTGTTGTGGTTGTTTTGAGTATATGTAGGTGTTTTCGCCATTTTTGTATCTATCGATGGTAGAGAAAATCTCTCGAATGTAAAGGTTTAACAACCATTCTGGTTTCCTGGTGATGCATCTATGTTTGAGACTTCTTGTTTTATGACAAATAGTTTTCCTTTTCCATCTATGTTTCATCTCATGCTAGAAAGTTCATGATCGAATGCTTCATTTGAATTAGCACAGTTATGTTATGATAAATGATTTGTTGTTGCATGATTGTTTTCTCTGGTTTCCTGCATTTGGGTATAAGAAGATATTGCCTTTTGCTACTTTCTCTCACAGTCTATTAGAAACCTGTTGTTTATAATAGTCCCCCGCACTCTTCTCGAACAAGTATTCCCCCTACTCACCCTTATTACAACTCACTATTTGAATTTTATCTAAGACCTCACTCGCTCATGCATGCCTGGCCTAGTTTTAGAGTTGAGATGATATTGTTCTGAGTTTTCTTCCATTTGATCACCCCTTTAAGCAAATCGTGACATTAAACTAATGGGTGTCAGGCTCAGTTCCTGCAAGCAATCTAGGAGTGACTTCTGACACCAACATTTATGGCGCCGCTGCCAGGGATGAAGTTGGATATTTTCCCCAGGATTGAATGACAACGATCAACTGATTCTGAAGGTGCATCAAATATCAGGACTTGAAGATTGCTACTTTGCACCTGGTGACTCCATTGTGACGACTCCACTGGAGGAAACCCGCTGTTAATTGTGGCTTTCAGAGGCAGACACATGCGGTCTCATCCACACTTGCCTTTAGCTACACCGGAAGCTGACCCCGAGGCAGTTCGAAGAAGAGGAAAGAGCTCTGCAAAAGAAGTTTCTATTTCCGAAACAGGTAACACGCCATACCCTTCTGTGAGAACTCCTTTTTCTCCTCCTCAGTTTCTTAATAGACCTCCTTCAGAGGTTTCTCATTTCTTAAGTTTTGGGAGTGTTCCTGCTGAGTTTTCCCCTCCTAGGATGGGATTGGAGGGAGGAAGCCTTGTCACTCCCCTCTCCTCTGAAGCTGTTCCTTGGCGTAGACCTGGAACTACAAAATATTCCCTCACTCCGGCATAGAGAAAATCACCTGCTGACTTGAGCTCGTTAGCCTTCTCCCTGAATCCTCTCTTGTTTCCCACTCCACTTCGAGACTTATTCCTGGTAGCCCCTTCATGAACTCCTTCTTCTCCAAGTTCTCCTCCACCTAATATCCCTATGGTTGGTGATAATCCCCCTCCAAATAGAATGGATGCCATAGTCACTGCTAGATATGCTCCCTTAATCCTACCCCATCCTATGAATCCTCTCCCTGCTGGAGACTATTTGAAATACATGTCCAAGTTTGCAGGAGAAGGAAACATAATTGCAGAGGAGCACTTGGCTACTTTTTACAATTATGCAGACAACCTAAACATTGAAAATGAAGATGTCTGGATGAGATTCTTCATCCAGAGCCTGGATGGCGAGGTTAGGAAATGGTTTAGAGGACTGGCCCCCGGATCTATTGCTGGAATTGAAGCTCTGGATAGTGTTTTCCTGAGGTAGTGGGGAGACAGGAAGGATTATATGTATTACATGATAGAGTTTGGGGCTCTGAAGAAGATGGATGGAGAGTTTGTCTCTGACTTCTCCAAAAGATTCAATAAAATGTATAATAAGATTCCTGTAGAGATAAAACCCTCAGAGGCCTCTGCCCAAATTTCCTATGCTGGTGCATTTGACCCTGATTTCTATCTTTTATTAAGAGAAAGAAGAGCCACCTCCTTAGCTCAAATGCAAGATGCATCTATAGAAGTGGAATCCAACATATTAGCAGCTGACAGAATGAGGAACAAGTCTAACGCAGACAGAATAAAGGGAAAATCGGAAGCCTCAACTTCCAGCCCATCACTGCCCCACCCTCAAGTGGATGAACTGACCCAGATGATGAAGCTTCTGTCTGAAGATATGGAGAGACTTAAGGTGGAAAGGAAGAAAATGAACAAGGGCCCTTAGAGCACCGAGAACAAAGGGGGTTTTAGAAGGCCAAATAATATTTCTCCCCCAACTATGCACAGAGAGAGAGGAAGAGACAGGGACGACCAAAGAATTCAGGCTCCCTTTCAGAACAATTTTGTGGCCGATGAAGAAGAAGGGGAAACAGGTGATCTTGAGCCTAAAATCCACTTCTNGACGAGCCTGAGCCTAAAATTCACTTCTTAGAAGTAACTCCTCCTTTCCCTCTTCTGACTCAATCATCATACGAGGAGTCTCTCATGAACAATCAGCTAAATGAATTGAGCAAAGCAGACAAGGCTAGTGGTGGCCGAGGCAGGTATAACCTGAGGTTCGACAAAAAAACAACAACACCTGATGTTCCTGAGCAGTCCAATAGAACAGAGAAGCATTCTAATGAAGTAGAAGACAACCATAGAGGTAAGGAGGCTCAACCCCTCCCTCCCATTGTCCACAACCATGTTCATAAAATAAGAGAAATTCCAAAGCTTACATCTTCTTTTAATTTCTAGCATGAGATTCAAAAGATCAGAATCCCTGTACCCCTCACCGAGCTAATCAAACATGAAAAATTAAAAAAATGCTTCTCTGAGATTTTGAAATCTAAAGCCTCATGCCCTCCCATAGACTCCATAAACCTCCAAGATGAAAGGCCAGCAGTTTTCCTAGGCCCCATGGTAGAAGACAGAGATGATTCATTCCCTCCCTTCTACACCTCCCTGAACATACATGATAAAGTGTTGCACAACTGCTTAATTGATTCAGGGGCTTCTCACAACCTCATGCCCAAATTTGTCATGGAAGAGCTAGGGATCGAAGTCACCCAAACCTATAATGACCTCTATTCTTTCGACTCCAGGAGGGTGCAATGTTTGGGAGTCATCAAGGACCTAGTAGTTTTTTTGTTTCAGCTGCCCATGAAGAGTATGATCATGGATATTGTGGTAGCTGATGTTCCCCCCAAGTTTGGCATGCTATTGTCAAGGTCTTATATTAAGAGACTTGGAGGAACATTACAAATGGATCTCACATATGCCACCATTCCAGTCTTTAGAGGGGAACATAGGAGATTGTACAAAGAAGCCCAGCTAGCCTACATAGTCAGTGATGAAGCGAACCCCACTAATCACCCCATCTTTGCACTTGATACTGACTTGGGGTCTAGTCTGTTACAGGTCACTGAGACTCTTGAGGCCCCTTTGCAGATCAGAAAACAACCCGTTCTCAATTAGGAGATGCCTCCTCCAACCACCTCTGTTTGGAGGATGTTCTTTGATGGAGCTTCCTCCATTATGGGTGCAAGTGTCGGGGTGGTATTCATATCCCCTTGTCAAGAAACCATATCTCTGTCATACAAGCTGGAATTCGAAGTCACCAACAATGTGGCAGAGTATGAAGCTCTGGTTCTGGGATTGAGAGTTGTGAAGGAAATGGGAATTAAAGAGATGGCTGTGTTTGGAGATGCAGAATTGATCACCCAGCAGGTAAAAAATGTTTATCAGGCTAAGCATCCTCGTCTCAGGAATTACAGGAACGAGGTATGGGACCTAGTGGATAATTTCTTCTTGGCTTTTAACATTTATTTCATTCCAAGGGAGGAAAATGTTTCAACCGACTTTTTAGCTGTCACAGCTAGTTTTCTTGAGGTTCCCACGCTACCCACTGTCAGAACCAATGTTGAAATAAAATATAGACCCTCAGTACTAGACAATGTCAAACATTGGAAGGTATTTGAAGATGATTAGGAGATCGAAAAGTTTATTCAATCCGTTGATGACTTTTCTGCATTACACATAGATGAGGATCCTAACATTGAAGGAGCACTTGACCATCACCCTGGAGAGTTTTTCAATAAAATTGCTGACCACCAGATTATTCAGCTACCAAGCAATCACATACCAAAAGGACTAATCCTGTTAGAAAGGTTGTTCGATGGGAATGATGTGGCAGTAAAAGGTAGAGTTTCAGGTGATGAGGTTGACACAGCTGAGTGCAACATAGGCACACCAGACGAACCTAAGTTTGTCAAATTGTCAAGGAGTTTGACTGAGGAACAGAGGGCCGAATATACTGAGTTACTCAGGGAGTTCATTGATGTGTTTGTGTGGACCTACGAAGACCTCAAAACATATGACACATCTTTCATTGAGCACAAGATCCCACTGAAAGAAGAGGCTAGGCCATTCAAGCAGAAGATGAGATAGATAAATCCCATGCTACTACCTGTCATGGAGAAAGAAGTGAAGAAGCTGCTAGATGCCCAAATCATTGTCCCCTTGATATATTCTGACTGGGTGTCCAATTTGGTCCCAGTAAGAAAGAAAAGTGGCGAAGTCAGACTCTATGTTGATTTCAGAAACCTGAACAGGAGTTCAAGGAAATACAATTATCCCCTGCCCAACATGGAGCACATACTGCAGAGGGTAACCGGTGCATCTAAGATATCCATGATCGATGGTTTCTCTGGTTGCAATCAGATATCAGTCATGCCTGAGGACAGGGAAAAAACAACCTTCACCACTCCTTGGGGCACATTCATGTATGCCAAAATGCCTTTTGGGTTGATGAATGTGGGAGCCACATTCCAGTGAGCCATGGACATAGACTTCATCAGGGAGAAAGATAAGTTTGTGGTGATCTACCTAGATGACATAACAGTCTTCTCCAATACTGATAAAGAACATCGCTGCCACTTGAAGAAGGTTTTCCTGAAGTGTCGGAGATATGGCCTATCTTTAAATCCAAAGAAATTGTTGTTTTCTATGAAGGAGAGGAAGCTATTGGGCCATATAGTATCAGCAGAGGGGGTGAGAATTGATCCTAGTAGGGTGGAAGCGATTCAGACCCTATCACTCCCCAGGTCCAAAAGGGAGGTTCAGGCATTTTTGGGGAGGATTAATTTTCTGAGGAGATTCATCTCAAATTTTTCCGAATTGGTAAAACACATCATCACCATGATCAGAAAGGGAAATGAAGTAAAATGGACCTCTGAACCCAGAGAATCTTTTGTCCAAATAAAGAAGGCGTTGACTGAAGCACCTGTGCTAATCAGTCCTGATTATTCCAAAGACTTTCTGATATTTTCTTTTGCTTCCTGTGATACAGTAGCGGTGGTTCTGTTGCAGAAAAATGATCGAGGGCAAGAGAAGCCTATTTATTTCCACAACAAGGTATTGAGAGACGTAGAACTCTGATATGAGATCATGGAGAAGAAGGCCTATGCCCTGGTGAAGGCTCTTAAAGCTTTCAGAGTCTATCTATTACACTCAAAAATCACTGCATATGTCCCTTCAACCTCTGTGAAGGACATTCTTATATAGCCTGACATAGATGGGAGGAGAGGTAAATGGATCGCCAAGATCCTAGAATTTGATCTGGAGATTAAGCCCACCAAGTTGATAAATGGGTAGGGTTTGGCCAAGTTGCTGGCTGAATTCAACTACAAGGCCTTGGGAATGAATTTCATCAATAAGCAAGCTGGGCCATCCAACAAGCAGTTCCAGGGTGCTCTATCACTAGCATCATGTCCCTGGTATAAGGATATCTTGTATTTTCTGCAAGAATTAAAGCCCCCCGATGGATTGGGAAAAAATAAGGCCAGGGCCTTAAAGCTCAAAGCGGTTAGATATTGCCTCATTAACCAAGCCTTGTATTGCAAAGACCCTATGGGGGTATTACTAAGGTGTCTGGACCCGCAGCAAGCCCAGAAGGTTATGTTCAATTTCCATAGCAGTCTCTGTGGAGGTCATCATTTTTGGAAGACCACAGCTCACAAGATCCTCCGAGCTGGGCATTACTGGCCCACCTTATTTCCTAATGTCTGCAGAGAAATCAGAGCGTGCATCAAATGCCAAAAGTTCTTAGGGAAGAAGAAACTCAAATCTCTTCCATTAAAGCCTATAGTAGTTTCAGCACCTTTTCAGCAGTGGGGGCTGGATTTTATCGGAGAAATTCATCCTCCCTCAAGTGGCCAGCATAGATGGATTCTAATTGCGACTGACTATTTCACCAAATGGATAGAAGCTATCCCTACCAGAATCACTTCTCACAAAGTGATTATCAGTTTCCTGGAAGACATCATAGCTAGATTTGGCTGCCCTAGCAAAATTGTCACTGACAATGCCTCCCCATTTTAGTCTGATCCTCTGGTCAAGTTCTGTGACTAGTTCGAGATTTCACTGATTCACTCTACTCCCTATTATCCTCAAGGAAATGGACTGGCAGAGTCCTCCAATAAAAGTCTGATCAAGCTCATCAAGAGGCTACTGGAGGACAACAAAAGGGCCTGGGACTCAAAGCTCAAATTTGCTCTTTGGGCTGATCGGGTGAAATCCCTGGGCATCTCACCTTTCCAACTTGTTTATGAAATAGAGGTTGTTTTCCCCACTCAACTCGCCTTATCTGTGGAAAATTTCCTTCAGGACTTTGAAGGAGAACCTAACCATGTGGTCAGAAGGATTCATCAGATGGTGGAAGTGCAGCAGACCAGAGAACAGGTCATGAACAGGGCCTACAATCATCAACAAAATATCAAGCAGGCTTTCGACAGGAAGAGAAAAAAGAAAGAATTCGAGCAGGGTGATCTGGTGCTCAAATGGGATGCACCCAGGAAGGAAAAGGGAAAACACAGTAAATTTGATGCCCTCTGGTTCGGGCCTTTCAATATCCTTGAAGTATTTTCAAACAACACTTACAGGTTGTAGGATCTGGAAGGCAGAGAAGTTTTCAATGGCCCAGTAAATGGGCATTTCTTAAAAAAATGCTTTCTGTGAGCCACAGTCGGCTCTTTTTGTTTTGTTTTGTAAATATTGTTTTTGTTTTCAGTCTAATAAATGACTCCATAGCCCAACAGCAAAGGCACTGAATCTGCAAAAGAGTTCTTAGAGCATCACAGGGACGACTCTACCCCTCATGGAGCCAAATGTTAGCGATATTTCTTGTAGGGGGTGGTTAGAATACAAAGGAATGGGTTAAAACCCACTTGTCCTAAGTTTGGAATGCTTACGCGCATGTGGTAAGCTACAAGCAAGTTTGGGAAGCAGAAATTCGTGGGCCTAGATCAACGATGCATATTGGATTTCGCCCCACCTTTCTACCTTTAAGTGGAGGGGGGGGTCCGGAATCGAAGGTGCATCTCTTCGACGATCCTGATCAGAGTGCCCGGATCAACGACACTCAAGGCTATTTCGGAGCCCCTCTACCTTTCTACCTTTAAGCCAAGGGGGCGGGGGTCCGGAATCGGATGTGCAGCTTCTCAATGGCCGAGATTCAAGTGCCCGAATCAACGACGCTCGCGTAATCTCATCCTCCTCAGCTGCTCCAGGTTTAACCAATGTGGGCCCTTCTCTCGTTATATCATCTTCCGGAGCCACCTTTTCCCTGCTGCTGAGTGTCATCTTTCCTTCTCCTCTCTTTAGTCTAGGTGGTCCTTTCCCCATATCATCATCCCCTCACCACCTTCCATGTGTCCCGTTCCCTCGATGTCAGCCTCCCACTAAAATGCATCCATCACGTCTCCTCTCCTGCCTCCTCCGCTTATCTCCTTTTTCCATGCGCCTGCTCTGTAACCTCTCTCACCCCCTCATCTCTTCAGGCCTCTCCCTCATAGCTTTGGCACCACTATTCTCATCGTGCACCCAATTCTTCGCGCTGGCCTCCACGTCTATTCATCAGGCCATCCAGCGAATCTAGGTGGCAGCACGAAGGGCCGTCCACATCCCCAAGGTGTCGGGTTGGCCGGACCATCCTCAATCCCAAGGAAGCAGTTATTGAAGAGGTTGGTGGTGGTTAGACATCATCTCCGCCATAATGGGAAGGTCTGGCGATGAATTAAAGGGACATCGATTCGCCCATGGAGCTGTCAGAAGTTCGATTGCGTCTGCCGCTAGTGCACGATTATTGAAAGATTGCAGCTCCAGATTGTCAGAATCCATGCACACGCAATGTGTTTAATGCGACGTATCGGTTTTGTTGTTGTGATTGTTTTGAGTATATGTAGGCATTTTCGCCATTTTTGTATCTATCGATGGTAGAGCAAATCTCCCGACTGTAAAGGTTTAACAACCATTCTGGTTTCCTGGTGATGCATTTGTGTTTGAGACTTCTTGTTTTATGACAAATAGTTTTCCTTTTCCATCTATGTTTCGTCTCATGCCAGAGAGTTCATGATCGAATGCTTCATGTAAATTAGCACAGTTATGTTATGATAAATGATTTTTTGTTGCATGAATGTTTTCTCTTGGGTATAAGAAGATCTTTCCTTTTGTTGCTTTCTCTCACAGTCTATTAGAAACCTGTTGTTTATAATAGTCCCCCGCACTCTTCTTGAACAAGTCTTCCCCCTACTCACCCTTATTACAACTCACTATTTGAAGTTTATCTAAGACCTCACTCACTCATGCATGCTTGGCCTAGTTTCAGAGTTGAGACGATATTGTTCTGAGTTTTCTTCCATTTGATCACCCCTTTAAACAAATCGTGACATTAAACTGATGGGTGTCAGGCTCAGCTCCTGCAAGCAATCCAGGAGTGACTTCTTACGCCAACATGAGGGAAGAAGAATGTGTGGTGGTAGAATTGCTTCTCTGCCATAAATGAGAAAGAAGGGGGAGTTAACTATAGTATTTTTTGGTGTTACCCTATCAGCCCAAATGGCGTTTAACAGTGCATTGTGCCAGTTTTTGTGATTTTCGGATATTGTTCTCTTGATAATTTTAATCAGATTCTTATTTGTTGATTCTGCCAATCCATTTACCTGGGGGTAATAGCTATTAGAATACTTCAATTTAATTCCTATTTCTAAAGATAACTCGCTCATCTCAAGAGACGAAAAGTAAGAAGCGTTATCGAATACTAAACAATCAGGGATACCAAAACCAATGATAATATTCGAATTTAGAAAGGCGATTACCTGACTGGTATTTATAGTTCTTAATGCTACATCTTCAGACCACCTGGTGAAGTAATTTGTGGTTGTTATGATAAACATGTGCTACTGTGAGGATGGTGAATTGATTGGACCTATGATATCAAGGCCCCATTGCTGAAAAGGAGAGTCTACTAGAACAGGCTGCAAAGGAAAGTCTAGTTTCTGTAACCACCTTGATGATTTTTGACAAATAGTACACTTGTGACACAAGGCATGGGCGTCTCGAAAAGGTGTGGGCTAGTAATAACCAGATATCAAAACTTTATGGGCAGTGGTGTCACCACCAAAATTCCCACCAGCTTCTCCTGCATGCAACTCTAGCAAGACTTTTTCTGCTTCGTCTTTCTCATGACAGTGCATCAGTACACCATCAAAATTTTGACAAAACAGAATACCATTAACCAAATGAAAGGAGGCAGACTTTAATCTTAACGCTCTTATTTTAGCGGGATCTAGGTGACGGGGGGCTGACCCATGTTCAAGACAGAATTTGATATCATCATACCAAGGACTGACAAAGTTTTGTGCACAACAGATTACATTTTGGTTATGTTGTCCTAGATTTGACATATCATTGTCTTCTTGTTGTCCCGCTGCCGAATCAACAACTAACTTGCATAACCCTTGGTGTTACACATTATTTTCATCATACCTATGATCGTTAATGATGTAAACCTATATGTTGCCTTCAGAAGGGGTCAGTGGCCTAAGTTCCTGAAGAGAGAAGGGAGAAGAACTTCTCCTGAGAAAAGAAATTGCTTTTTCCTATGCAAAAACCTTATTAAAAGGGAAGTTCGTAGGTTTCTATATAGGCAGGGTGTGAGAATGACCCATTCTCACAGGTTTCACTATAGCCAGGGTGCGAGGTGTTCACAGGTTTCTCTATAGCTAGGGTGCGAGAATTCCAACACGTGGGAAAAATGAGCGTTTTCGTGAATCTTCTAGAAGGAGAAGCTTCTATGGTGAGGTGGCATCCAAATGGTTTGGATCTTACTCTCTTTCATGATTTAGTGGGATCATCCTAACCTCCTCACCTTATCTT
>JZKD02S1717790.1:683298-696576 GCA_000966675.3 Picea glauca
GATTCTTTCCTATAAAGCTTGTTGTGTTTTATTGTATGATTCCTTGATCACATACATAGGTTTATATTGAGTTTATTCTATTGCTATCACTTTTGGTTGGTTGCATTCTTTTGCAGGATCATCATTGTATGAGCGTTGGAACGGAGCTAGGATGGTGATAGCGAGAGGAATAGACATTTAAACAATATGTCACTCATCTCTCTTTAGTTAGTAAATTCAATATCTAAAACTTAAGAAAAGTGTCCTATTCTGTCTTGTTTTGTTCTATATCTAGGTGGATCTAGGGAGATCGGTTTGTGTCTGCACTTATGGATTTATCCAATAACACTTGGCCTCTCACTATCTGAGCTGGGGTAATTTCTATGTCGTATTCCTGCAAGGAGGTAACCCATTTCGCCCTCTTTTCACCTAGTTCGTTTTGCACTAACAGGTTCTTGATGGTTGGATAAGGGACAATAACTTTCGTCCTGGATTTCAAAAGATAAGACTGGAAGTGCTTGACTTCTTTGAAAAAAGCGTAGGCTTATTGATATACCACTGGGTAATTAAGTTCTGCGCCTTTGAAAGCAGATCTCATAAAGGCAATGGGTACTTCATTGTTTTCGGAGTTCTTTTGAGTTAGGGCGATGACGTAGGAATGGTCAAAAGCAAAAGTGTAGAGCATGAAGTCTCGGGAAAAGTCGAGGGTCATGAGAGAAGGAGTGTCTATTATGGCCTTTTTTATTGCATTAAAGGCTTGGTTTTCTAAGGGTCCCCAATGATATTGTGTGTCTTTCTTAATTAGGTTCTGTAAAGGTCCGACCATTTTGGAGAAACTGGGGACGAATCTCCTGACAAAGTTTATCTGGCCTAAGAAAGACTGCATAGACTTTTTGGATGTAGGAGGGGGGAGTTTTGAGATGACTTAAGTCCTTTCGGGGTCTATAATCATCCCTTTGCTTGACACAATAAATCCTAAGAGTTTACCTTGTTCTACTACAAAGATGGATTTTTTAGGATTCAAGGAAATGTCGTATTTATGACATCGCTGTAGAACGGCTCGTAAATGAGCTATATGATTGGTTTTGTTTTTAGAAAATACAGTAACATCATCTAAGTAAACTACGACGGACTGATTTATTAAGCCTCAGAAAGTGATTTCCATCGCTCTCTGGAAAGTGGCACCGACATTAATCAATCCAAAGGGCATTTTTCGATAAGCGTAGGTGCCCCATGGAGTGCGGAAGGTAGTTTTAAGTTGGTCTGGAGGAGACATCAGGACTTGGTTGTACCCTAAGAAACCATCCAATAATGATATCCTCTCATAAATAGATACCTGTTGAAGGATCTGTTCCATGGGTGGAACAGGGTAGTTGTCTTTATCAAACGCTCTATTAAGGTTTCAGAAATCGACGCATAGTCGGATTTCCCCCCTTTTCTTCCGGACAGGGACAAGGTTAGAAACCCATTGAGTGTGCCTAACAGGGAAAATTATCTTATCATTTAGGAGCTTATTTAATTCTTTTTTGACGGTCAGTTTGAGATTAGGGTGCATTTTTCTTAATTTCTATTGAAAGGGTAAGGTTTGGGGTTTCATAGGAATGATGTGTTGTATGATGTTAGGGTTGAAAGTTTTAAGGTCATCATACGTCCACGCAAAAACATCGTTAAATTATTTAAACAATTTAATAAATGCAGCTTTTTTTTGTTGAGAACACCCTACCCCTAAATTAATGCACTGTGGATTGTCATTAGTTCCTAAGTTCACTTTTTCATATGATAAAGAGGAACTATTGGTTTTATAGTTGACCGATTTTTTGAATTTATCTTGAAGATCATAAAATTTCTCTAATCTAACTACAGATTTAGGGATCGAATTTACCATGTCCAATGAAGTTTCAGGAGTTCTTGGATCTGGTATTACCATGAAATCGTGTAAATTTTCATCGTGAGTGCATTCATCTATCACCGCGCCTTGAAAATTTTCTTCCATATGCAGGAAGCTAATAATCTGCTGATTGTCATCGAAGACTCTCCAGTTCATGATGTTGTCGGGAATGGATGGCCTGAACAATAGTTCGACAGAGAATGCGTCTGGGGACAAGCCTTCTGCAGGAAAGAGTTTAGAAGCTACATTAGATAATAGATCTGCTTCAGAATTATTCAATCTTGGAATAGAATTTATATTGAAAGTAGAAAATTTATTCATTAAATTCCATACCTCGGATTGGTAGCTTTTAAGATGCAGAGATAGATAGTGGATAGAATCTCTTACCTGTCTAACCACGATTTCGGAATCGCCAAAGACAGTCAAGTTTTGAATGTTCATATCTAAAGATTTTCTGAGACCCTGCAATAAAGCCTCATATTCTGTTGTGTTATTAGTACATTCAAATTCTAACCTACATGAAATCAGTGTTTTGTTACCTACCAGATCGATAATAACGCAACCTACACCAGCTCCTTCTTTGGACTTTGTCCCGTCAAAATAAAGAGACCAAATTTGATTTTTATCGGGTGCATGAGACCGTTGTGTAGAGGATGTTGGCTGCACATATGCTACAATCTCAAACTGTTGTTCTGGATTGGTGACAATTGAAGTCTCGACCATGAAATTGTCGAAAAAGGTATCCATCCCTTGTATTTTGGGTGAATCAATAGAAGGTGTAAATGGTTCGTTGGGATCATTCAAATCTGTGACCGTGAACTTAAGGTAATGTTCATGATTTACCTTGATTTTGTTGGGCTTTCCATTCTATGGAAGACACATGTAAGACCAATCTGTCGTGAAATAGTTGTGTATCTTCTCCAACTAGTCCCTGCTTAAAAAAAGACCATACACTTCTGGAATATCCACAATAATAATATCAATGACTTGATGAACTTTGGGGTTAGACGATAATCTTATAAGAACATTCTTTAGTTCACCTATAACTTTAACATTAGTTCGATCAAGTTGTATGATTTTTAAAGTGGATGGTTCAACTTCATCGTTAATCTTCTGACACACAGACCATGGCATCACATTGGATGACGCTCCTGAGTCTACCATACAATTGTGCACGTTTCTATTAAAGATTTCAAAAGTTAACAAAAATGGAGGTACATTTCTGTGAGTGCTAACGGTGGTAGCTTGTGGTTTTTTACTCGCAGTTTTTAAAGATAATTTATCTACATTATTTACATTATTTACAGGAAGG
Source organism: Picea glauca (assembly GCA_000966675.3). Lineage (NCBI taxonomy): Eukaryota > Viridiplantae > Streptophyta > Pinopsida > Pinales > Pinaceae > Picea > Picea glauca. Next base: position 686,478 of record JZKD02S1717790.1, read on the forward strand.
CTTCCCTTGTCTTGAGGATCAATATTATTTTTAGCGGAAGTCTTCCGAGGAACTTTGTTCTGAACAACCTTTTTACTGCATGATTTACCACTTTTTCCATTCTCTGCGATATTATGTAACATCTTTTGTAACAAAAATGGAAATTTCAATAACTCATAAACAAAAATGTTAGCCCTTAACTTTTTAAGATCTTCAAGTAAATCATAATCTAAGTTGGGGTTCACATGACTCTGTTTAGTCTCATCTGGTTTAGATTTCTTTGGAGGCAAATTTGTAGTGCTTTCGGAAGAAGATTTGTTTGTTGTCTTACTCCTAGTATTGTAGGGATGGACTGTCTCGAAGTTAGCTTGAAAGATGCTATCCGAGAAGTGTCCAAAAATGTTTGGAGAAGACTCTTCTTCTTGAACTATCTCTTGTTCAACAACCTCCTCGGGAATCTCAGGAGGCATCAAGTTATCCTGGGCTTCTAGAATTGTTTGAAGGGCGTATTGGAGACTTTCTAGATTAGGGCCCTCAATATTTGGATTAGGTCGGTTGGTGGGAAAAGGCTTCCTAAATGGGGGTTTGTAAGGCCCTTTGCTCGAAGAAGCTTCTTCGTCCGTCCTTTTCAAATCTATAACTTGATTTGAAAGTTTTTGAACGAATTTGGTTAAGTTTTCTAGATCAGAGCTTTCAGGTTGTTTTTTACTTTGAGTAGGTCTAGGGAGGATTTCGATCTTTTTTTTGGAAGATGAACTAGTTTCTGTTTCATTGCTAGTAGCGTCTTTTAAACTAAGTATGTCTTTTTCAATATATCTGGCCTCCTCGAAGGCTTCTAACAACGTGGCTTTCTTAGATCGTTTAACCCAAATGGATATACTTTGATGCAAGGCTTTAGTATAGTATGCTATGATAAGATTCTTGGCAGGCATGGAATCCGTAGGGATTCGGTTCTTAAGTGTTAAGAATCTTTCATTAAAGTGTTTAAATTTCTCTTTTGGGTTCATTCTTAAGTTAGAAAGGCCCATAACTAGGACTTCCGGAGGCTTACCATCTCCGAACTTTTCCAAAAAGCAGGATTCAAACCTTTCCCAAGAAACGATGGTATGGGGTTGCTGGGAAAAGTACCATGTAGATGCATTACCCTCGAAAGTGTAGGGGAACAACCTACAGACTACGTTTTCATGCTAGACATTGTGGAGTCTAATGGCTAACATAAACTTTTTAATGTGATCTTTAGCGATCTGTTTAGAGTCAGGGTCAAACTTGGGAAACCACTTCTCCGGATGTTTGGGTAAGGGATGCTGACCTCCAGATACGGCTACATCATTCTGGTCAAGCCAAGGTCTAGCAGGATTTTTCTGGTTTCCCATTGGTGTAAGCGGTGTGGAAGGCTGCGAAGGGGAACTGCCTTCGTTAGAGGAGTCTTCTCTCGAAGAAGAAGGAGATGATGGAGGTGGTGAGGGAGCAGCAGGAGTGAGGATTGGATCTGTAGGGTTCACAGTGAAGTTAGTGCCTTAGAGTTGTTCTATGATATCAGAGAAATCTAAAGGTTGGTCCAAAGGTCGATTTGGTTGCCTTAAATGGTCTAGGGAACTATGTGTTCTTATGAGAGATTGGCGAACAATCTCCTGTATATCACCACCTGTAGGATTTGGGGTTACTAGTTCGACTATGATCCGTGGATCGTTGTTTGATGTGGTTGTTGTTTGAGGGGGCATGTTATCATTTGAATGACTTCTTGTCACTATAGGTGAGAGATTAGGTGGTGGAGGAGTCTTGCAACCACCTCGTGCCATTAATAAATTTTAGGCCCTCCTTCTAGCACCATTTGTTGACGGGCGAAAATGAACGCTCTCCAACTAGAAGAGTGGATCTAGTCCGAGGTTGTCTAAATAACCCAAGCCGTTTGGGATGACCCACCCTGATGGGTTTAGTGGCTCCATTGGCCGATCTAAGTCCTAGAAAAAAAATGAAAACTACACTAAGGAACTAATCTAAATGAAAACAATAATTAAAACAAACTAATAAACAAATCTAAACTACATATATACACTCTATTACCTAAATCATACAACTATAATTCTATAAAATTAAATGTTCAATTATCAACAGAATCAGATTCAATTACAAATATACAATATTTATAGATTACAGATTTAAATGTAAACCTACAAAAGTCATTTGTAAACTGTCCTAAGACAGCGAAACTATTGTTTTTTTTGGTTTTTATAATTTTATGAGAAAGAAATTAAATAGAAAACTATCTAAGCTAAGAAACTAAAATAATAACTCTAACTAAGAATCTAAACTATACATATATCTATCTAATCTACTTAAATTAACTATCAAATAATGAATAACAAACTGACTTGAAGTAATGGTTCAGGTTTGTCCTGTATCCAAAAGTTGTTTTAGCTATTCGGAGGGAGAAAACCCGCACCAGATTATCCACAAGCTTCTCGTAAACAAGAAGCAGTTGTGCTCTTCAAATATAAATGACAGAACAAACAAGACATAAAAAATTACAGCAATCTTATAATTTACAAATCATCGCAGTCAGATAAATCCTTGTGCAAAATTTGTATGAAACAATTCAATTAACGAAAAAGATAAACATGTATTCATTAAATTGAAATAGAGTAATCGCTGTATTTTTTTTAAATAAGAGAGATCAGATATGGATAACATATAAACCAAATCACATCAACCTGCAACGAATTACGATAGCTAAAGTAGTCGATAATTAATTGCAACTGATATGGAGAAAACTTGAAACAAAAGTTTGATATATTGAAAGCGAAAGTTGTTACAAGACATCAACTTTCATCCCAGTCTGCATCATTATAAATCCATAGTCAAGTTCTCCCAACAGTGATGATGATGGGTATTACAAAAAATAACAAGTATTTAAAGACCTCCCACAGGGTAAAACATCCCTGTGGGAATTATCAAAACAGTTTACAAAAAATCTGGGGATAATCTCCCAAGTCTCTATTTCTGACTCAAGCTAACAACCTAAAAAAAAACCATATCCAAAGTATCTCCTAAACTTCGACAACATGCCCAATTGATCATTGTAATTCATATGCACCTGAAAGAAGACAAAAATAGACATGTTTACAGGATATTTTATTGATAAAATTGACAAAAATCTAATTTTTAAGACTAGCTACATAATCTTTTATAATCAATCTAATAGAAATATATCAGACTTATCAAACAAAATATTTAATTACTGATTCCAAACAAAGCAAATCATTCGTGCAAACCAAAACTTGTATGCAAATTGAAACACATGAAATCATAATTGAATCGGTCAAATGGTACCAGGATATGTGAGATTTGTCAAACGACTTTCATTACCAATTCGGGACATACAAAATCGATTGACAGTTGGAAAAACAATGAAATCATCTCTTGAACCAATTCCAATCGACACAAACTGTAACCGATTAAACAAATCATTTATGCAATAGTTTATGTCGCCTCATCCATTAACAAAATCGTTGTCAGATCAAAACGAAATCAACAGGATTGTTTAAAAACAAACAGACTTTTCAATCCATCGTATTATGCAAGAGACTATGCTAATCGAGGCACGTAGCATTGTTTTCTCATCAAAACAGGAATGAATTGAACCAATTTAAGATCGACACAATCGTTATGCAAAATCAAAACATAGTCGTGTCTGAATTTAGCAAACAAATCTTGTGTTCAGGTGGAATATAATCATAATCCAAAATGAAAATATTGATTCAATCCAAGACAGAATCGTTCCTGGTAAATTGAAGTCAACAGGATTGTTTTAGAAACTATCCATACAGAATTGTTTCAAAAAGTAATTCAAACAAAATAGAAAACAAATCAATCATTTATACTAAACTGAGAATAATAAAATCTCATTAACTAAATCGTAGTTGTGTCCGAGTTTAGAAAACAAATTTCCCACTCATGATTCATAACAAAATTGATTTGGTAAACTGAAAGAAACAGAATCATTTTGAATAAAAACGAACAGAGCTATAGAAAGCAAATCCAAACGGTTATATTAATCCAAACAAACTCACAAAGAAAAACTAATATTGAAATTCATACTTGAGCAGTAAGAAAAGGCTTTGATCATGACAACTTGGAATTGACAAAGGTCATTGCCACTTCGATGTTCATGAAGACAATCAAACCGGTGGTTTTTTGTTTCTTTTCACTAGCTTGTAACCTGTGGTTCTCCTTCACCAGCACTGTCACTCGTTCCTCTAACGATTTTATCTTTGATTGCAACATGGGAACATTGGTGTAATAATTCTCTAGCCAAGCATTACACTGTATGCATGATGGTTTCTCGGGCTTTGATATCACAGGCGAGGGTTTGTTTAACTCACCATGGGTTTCATTAGGTAGCTTGATTCCTGGGTAGTTAGGGTCGTTTTTGAGGCATGGGGGTAAGTTAGAGACACAGTCATAGGGTTTCTTAGAGCATATGCCATGGGAATAGGGGTACTCTTCAGCTAGGAAATTCTCAATATCGGAGTCCGAGTCCTCGCTCAGCACTATGGGATTTTGGTCGATGTTTGGTTTGGGTTTATTCCTTGCACATCTGGATATTAATCGGGCATTTTTCTTCCCCCTACTGTTGACAGTAGTATCATTCTTACCTTTGTTCCTCACAGGATTTTTAACATCCTTAGTCTTGTCTTTAGTACACGGATTGGCTATGGCATCGGGTAGACCTATGTCAGGGCAATCCGAGGGTTTGACAGAGGGTAGAAGGATATGAAATGGCACAGCTGGCCCAACCAAAGTTTCTGTAACCACAACCTTGTCAATTTGAGCAGACTCAGGATTGGAAAAGCCATTCCTTGATAGGAAGGCTTGCCAATTATCGCCACTAAGGTTTAAACGGTGGACGATAATGAGTTTAATCAAGCCATGATGAAAAAGGCTGCTATCATCCTTCTCGCGCTTGAATCTTTTAGACATTTTGTAAAGACTATGCAAGAAGTAATGTGGCATATTCACAGGATAGCCTATAAAATTCATCAATAACTGGAGGTGATATAGAAATACCAAGCCATACCGACCTTCATAGGTCACAAACTGTTTAACAATTACCAAAATATCGTGTCACCTGGGTTTGAGGGTAGTGATAGGCATACCTTTCTCACAGGAAACAATCTTTCTTGATGTGAATAGTAATGGCCACGACACTTCATCTACTTTGAAATTTTTAAACCATCTTTGACCTGTAGCTGGCAGTCATGTAGCCGAGCTTAAGAATTCCTCATTGAGCTCGAGCTATATGTCTCCGACTTTAGCCTTGCACCCGTCGAAGGTGAGGGCGAACTGTTGGGCAACCGACATGTTGAAACCATCGAACCTCTGTATAAACACCAGCCAACCACTATTTTCTAAATCTTTATGGGCATTATCGAATAGCAACAGAGTTTGGCTACCATTTGGCTCTATGCGCACCACCGGTTCCATAGACAGGAGCACATGGTGAGTTGGGTGAACGGGCAAGGGTTTGGACAAAGTATACACAGGGTCGATAGACTCACAGGATTACCTGAAAACAACAAAGTTAACCCGGGATAGGGGGAAGGCATTAATGACAGAATGTACAAAGGTGGTGGAGCTAGCTCAGCCCATGCAAAACAGTCATTTCCCACAGTACAACCGATGGTGCATATAACGATTGAAATCACTATTGCATATGTTAAAAACTATGCCACTCAAACAATAAATGAGATCTATGGTAAGTCGACCAAACATTTGCACGAGCAATAGATTTAGCATAGTTTTGAAACCAAAATAATGATTTGAAATCAACACCAAGGGTTCGATCATATAAAATATGTGTTTTATGAAACGATTTATACCAAGGGTCTAGCCACAATGCCAATGTGATTTCATGGAACCAATTGTGTCAAATAAATCGATGAAAGACTATAAAATATCAAAACACCAATGTATCAAAACTCAATCATAATGATATCATCACAGTCTTGTAAAAACGAAGTCATATTAACAATTAAAGAATGCCAAATGAGTAAAGATCTTGGTATCTTTCCAACTGTGCAACTATAATTAAATTGGAGACGCAATGAACACATAGACAAGAGTAACCATAACAATCCAGTGACGATTTTAATGTGGCTTCAAAATTAAAGTTTTCACGCTTCCAGTCGTGAAAACAAGAACAAAGGTAACTGTGAAAATGCTTGAAATAATAGTGTCGTTTTTATTCAAAGATTGTGATGAAAATCAAGGGTTGCAAAACACTGGTGTAGGCAACTTATAAGGGTAGTATAAAAATGCGAATTGGCTACCAACAGGGTCGTACACTATCACCAAGGTTGTGGCTGACAATGATATTGTGCTCAACATTCGCCCTTTCCTCGGCCTGCACCAAGTCTTCAATGTGGCTCTCCTTCGACCATATTTCCCAGCATTATTGGAAACCTCAGAGATAACAGAGCAGTTGAAACCAACATAGCTCAAACCTGATTGCATTCAATACTAATCCAGTGATCATATTGTGGACACACAGATCAAGGGCACCCGACGACAAAGGATCCAACTTTATCGAGTTGTTAAAGCAGGGCAGGTCCTACACCAAGGCAAGTGCTCACCTAGGTCCAAATTCAACAGAAATTTCCTCATATGATGGGGGAACTCGAGGCCCTAAAAAATGTTTTTAGGGATTTCCACAGTTAGAAATAAACTTTGATAGACCTTTCCAATGGGATATCATGCTCCTAAAACAAAGATCGTATGAAAAATTTACGACACCGAGAAGTTGATGTACTAACTTACTCAAACGGGGCCCACATGAATTTTGGCGCTTCATCTCCTAGGGTTAGGTTTTTGGATGTCTAGAATTTTTGAAATTCTTGTTTATTATAAAAAGGCATTCAAATACTTAGTGTATTCATCTTATTGTGAATGAGAGAAACCGTCACATCTTTTCTCAGAGATAAGCCACCACCATTCCAACAAGCTTGTTTTCCGCTGCATTTTACAGTTTCATCTTATTTCCTTATTGAATAGAAAACTAGTTTTACTATATATATGTTATTCTATGTTAATCATATTTTAATAATCTATATTCATTTCGTTCTTCTCATAATATCCATATCACCCTCCTTATGGAAGATACCATTCCATAAGCATCCTTGAGTTGCCTCCTCCTTGTTTCACTCACCCTTCCAAGCTCAGGCATCCCTTCACTGCTATGCAATCCTTCATTGATCCATCTTTCCAAGGATTTCACACACAAGGAGAGTGCTAACCCATTACCAAAACTCCACCAAGGTTATAAAATTATAGGGTTTTAGTTTCCTCAACAATAGTTGTTCTTTCCCAACATTCCAACTTTAATCAATATTATCTCATATGCATCACACACAACCGAATCACCGTCACAACATAACAAATCCACCTGTATGAGAGGGACGAGAAGCAGCTATGGGAAGGTACGAGATAGGTCCAAGTGAGTGAGGCACATACATAGGGTCTACGTAGTTGGTACTCGATCCAATAATCAATTCTAAGTGTTGTTCCAAGTGTTTATGCACTCAATGTCAGGTGCCAAAACTTGTAGAAGTGAATCAATTTCTGGGCAAGCATAGTTACATAACATGTGGCAATTCATTGGATTGTTTACCACCAAAGAAGAATATTGTTGCCTATAGCTCTAACTGCTCATCTGAACTGGGGTAGTTCCTTGTACGTAGTAGATTCATATATTAAGTATATTGTAATAACTAAGTTAAGTGTATCATATTTATGTGATACCTTAGGATTCATGGTATTCGATAGGATATATACATTAGACATATGTATTAGCATATTTAAAGGTGGTGGTCCATATCATCGAGTGTATCAAGGTTATATGACTAGTTACATAGATTACATTGCATTGAAAGCCCTTATATCTACTTACTACAAAACTAATACTCCTACTTCTTATCGCCTGATTTATTATATTAGTGAATGACTAATATAATCTGTATTACTATTATAATATAGATTATAATAGTAATATAGATTACATTAATTATGACTGAACATGGATATCTGGTAGGTAAAACTTTAGTAGAGCTCTTTATGCCAAAAGGAATTCTATCTTGAGAAGGCAGTCACGGGTAAGGGAATAAAAGGTCCCATCTTGTTTCTTGTGAAACACCAATCAATGGATTCATCAAATATCACCGGTCATTCATGAAGGAAAATAACCCTCAACATTATATATGTGACCTTTTTTTGATCCGCTGATAGGCACAAGGAGAAAGATCAATCCCATATATGAGTGAACAAGAAAGAAATTTGTCCATCATTTATATGCTTTCAGGTTCGTTCAACTTAGACATCCTCTTGATCTGTTTGACTTAATTTAGAAGATATGTCTTGAATATTTACCTTTATAATCCCTATCCTAGTGAATTCGAAATCAATCAGTGGTAAATTCTCCTCTATGAACTTGACCTTGTCAAACTGGTAAATTCAGTAAGAAAAGGTACGTTAGTGACTCACCCTAAGTGAGTGAGGTACATTAAGTGACTCAACCCAAAAAGGGAGAGGAACGAAGTCACTCATCCATCCGATAGCTGAGGTGGCATGGGTAGATCCAACAACAGATCCACCCAGGCCTTTGTCATTGGATCTACTTATGCATAGGGTGTTTATGAAATAGGCTCAAACATTAGGAAATGTTACTTATTCTTAGGCATGCCTCCCTTTCCCCACCCACCCAAAATATAGGCATAAGACCATCACATTCACTATTGTGCCAGATGGGCAAGCCAACTTTGTAAAGGAAGGTGATATGCCTTATCGGGTATGCCTACCTTAGTCTCAGTAGTAGTGATAATCTTACCTGGGTATGTTGGGCATGCATGCATAGCTATGCCTACCAAAGTCATGGGTATGCATGCACATCATAAGTAACGGTATGCCTACCTACCTGGGTATGCTAGGAAGGTTATATGCATACATACCCAGGTATGCTCAATAGTGTCGCTGGGTATCCAAGGTATGCTGAGTAATTGAAATCCTTTCCCATAGCTCCAGTGGTAAGATTCATACCCGTTTCTTCCTGTTGATATCCTCTCTCCTATCTCTTTATAAACCTTTCCCCTCCCATTTCAGAACCCACTTTGGTAATGCTCAGGATTTCCAGGATGCATAGGAGAGCCTTCCTTTTTTGCTTCATGAGGTAAGTGTTCCAAAATATCACCTTTTCAAATGCCTCTCTCTATTTCATTCCATCCATATATAAATATACAAAGCTATTATGTTATCTATAATGGATAGGGAGCGTAATAGATATTGAAACATATAGGTTAACTAGTTATGTTAACCCCTCCTGTATACGACTCTAGAAGACCCTTTCCTCCCATATATGACTCTACCTCCCATATAATACTCTCATCTCCCTCCCCTGGTGTATCCCTTGCTTGGTCCTTAGTTCCTTGTTCCCTCGTCACCTGGTCACTCTCCCTGTAATTGGTCAGCTTGGTTCAGGAGAATACCTAATAGTCTATAATTCTCTGATACTTGTGTGGTTATGATTCCTTTATTATGATATACCATTAAAGGAGGATATTGGGTTGCAAAAACACCAAGTTTTAGTTTGGTTGGAAAATAACTCATCGATCCCTAGGTGGGTCGGTTCTTTCCAACTCTTAATTATGGGACCCACAGAGTCCCAGAAAATGGTATACTTCTAGCTCATAGTCGAATTCATGCGAATATATTTCCTTCCGCTTGGGTTAACCAAATTTTTTGAGGCCATGAATAATAAATATCTCTGGGTGTTTGATGGGGTATCTTGTAGCACACATGATGAGGCATGGGGAGTTTCACAAATAACTATTAAGTTCAGTTATATTTTGGATGGCCAGCAGATGGATCTCTTTTGGGGTTCCAGGTTTAAGCTAGTATCCATATTCACCACTTTAGCTAGGTATACTTCATATCTATTACTAGTCATATTCAAGCTAATACCCCATGCTATTACTAAGAGAAGTCTAATTCCCATTACTTTATAGGATAGAATATGATTTGACATGAGCTTACAAGCTAGCTAGTAATGATCAAATAGAGTTGATTGTCATTA
>JZKD02S1717791.1:24300-65503 GCA_000966675.3 Picea glauca
GCCATTCCTCTTTATAGATGCATGCCTATAAGGTTGGAGCCTTAAGTACACACGATTACCAACGTCAAATGTGTGCTCCACCCTATGCTTGCCTGCTTGTATCTTTTGTTGATTTTTCCCCATGTGCAAGTGACCCTTTACCTATATGAGTATATCTTGGCTCTTTTGGATCCAATCTTGCACCATAGGTTCTCTACTATCCCCAAATACAATCTCCACAAAGGTGAGGGTATAATAATTGTATAAGGCCCTGAAAGGTGACATACCAATAGACATGTTGTAGGTGGTGTTGTAGCTATACTCACCCAAGTGTAACCACGTAAATCATGCCTTTTGTTGCCTTGATACATAATTCTGGAGGTACCATTCCACCCATTTATTGACTATCTCTTTATTTCCATCAGTTTGAGGATGATAGCTAGTGTTGGGGGTCAAGGTTGTACCTACTAACCTGAATACCTCCTACCAAAAGGTGCTCATGAACCTGTTGTCCCTGTCACTCACTATGGTTTTGGGTAAACCATGCAACCTGAAGATCTCTCTAAAGAACAATTATGCAACCTGTGAAGCACTGTAATTTGTGGAAATGGAAAATAAATGGGAAAACTTGGTTAATATATCCACAACCACAAAGATGAAATCCTTTCCCTGAACCTTGGGCAACCCTGTGACCAAGTCCATAGATATACTCTCCCATTTATGATCTGGAATAGGGAGTGGTTGCAATAAACCTGTTGGGTGAGTGTGCTCCTCCTTGTTCTCCTGACAAGTGGAACATTCCATGATATGGAGCATTACATCCTCTTTCATTCCCCTCCATGCAAATCTTTCCCTTACCTGCATGTATGTTTTGAAAAATCTTAATGCCTAGCCAATGGTGAGTCATGGCATGCTTGCAGTACTCTCATTTTGAATTTTGACTCAGGAACCGAGAAAATTCATCCCTTGTAGTATATGATGTCATCCATGATCTTGAAGTTATCATCATGTACCTTCCCATCCATAAACTCACAAGAAAACTTATTTTTAGAGTACTCCACGAAAATATGTGCCTTCCAATCAACTGAAATATATGTTGTGGCATATACTGAAGGCCTCCTGGGCAAAGCATGCTCCACCACATTTTTTTTTCCTTTGACAAATTCAATGTCAAATTCATAAGCTTGGATATTTCTAACCCATTTTTGTTATCTTTCATTAAGGTCCTTTTGGTCTAAGAAGTACTTAAGGCTATTTTGATCTGTCCTGACAACAAATTTCACCCCAACCAAGTACTCTCTAAATTTAACCAATGCATGCATAATGACTAACATATGTTTTCCATAAACAGTGTATAGGATCTCAAGCCCCCTCAATTTTCATCTCTCATAGGAAATGGGGTGTCTGTTTTTCATAATAACTGCTCCAACTCCCTCACATGAGGCATCACACTCCAATATTAAAGGATGCGAGAAATCTGGTAAGGAGAGAACTGAACAAGTGCTCATTACCTTCTTCATTTTATCAAATGTCACATGTTCCTCTTGAGTCCACCTAAATGTACCTGTTCAAATCTATCAAGGGTGCGCAAAGTTGGGAGAATCCTTTGACAAACCTCTAGTAGTAACTACAAATACCAAGGAATCATTTCAACTCAGTAAGATTCTTGGGTATTGGCCAGTCAAGTATAGCTTGTATTTTTTCTTGGTGCACATGTACTCCTTTATCCCCAATGATATGTCCCAAGTAAAGGACTTCAGTCATCCCAAATTCACACTTTGACTCTTTTGCGTACAAAGATTGTTCCTCCATAATTCTAAAGATTTGGTCTACATGCTTGAGATGATCCTTCCAAGTTTTGCTATAAATCAACAAGTCATCAAAGAAGACTAAGAGAAACTTCCTCAATTGCTTGTTGAAGACCTGATTCATGCATGATTGAATGGTGGCTTTCACATTAGTTAGCCCAAAGGGAATAACCAAAAATTGATAATGACCATAATGACATCTAATTTCTTTTTTTGGCACATCTTGATCCCTCATTTTGATTTGATGATAACCAGAGTGCAAGTCTATTTTGGTGAAGTAGATAGCGCCATGTAACTCATACAATAGCTCATATATATGAGGGATGGGTTATATGTTCTTAATAGCATTATTTTTCAAGGCCCTGTAGTCAATGCACATGCACATAGTCCCGTATTTCTTCTTTACCAAGACCACCGAAGATGCAAAGGGACTAGAGCTTGGTGTAACGTGACCCATGTCCAAGAGTTATTTAATAGCTTTTTCAATTTCATCCTTATACCTTTTTGGGTGTCTATAAGGAGTAGTGATGATAGATTTTGTGCCTTATTCCAACTCTATAATATGCTCAAACACCCTATCTAGTGGTGCTCTTGGAGGGACAGGTTCAAAAACCTTGTTGTGACTATCAATGATTTTTTGAATGCCATTAGAGTAATGAGGATGACCCTCCTTATCCACCTATACTCATATTCTACATTTTTTTGCATATACAATGTATTCTCTCCTAAAAATAGCCTCCATTTGTTTTGCTGTAACCAATCTATGTGTATTACCTGTCATCCCTCTTAATATCACCTTTTCCCCATTCTCTTCAATGAATGACATCTCCATGGTTTTGTACTTGGTAGTGATAGGTCCACAGGTACTAAGCCACTGGACTCCCAAGATAATATTGGTGTATGGTAGATCCATCACATATAAATATTGTGCTAAGCCATGTCTCCCCAATGTAAGCTTCATCCTTGGAATATGCTTGTCACATGGCATAGTGTGACCCCTTGCTACCTCCACATGAAAATCCTCAAAATCTACTATAGGTATATGTCTTCTATTCAACAAGGCCGAATCAATGAAGTTATGTGAATCTGCCCCATCTATGAGTAATGAAACCTTTTTTCCTTGAAGCACTCCCCTCATCCTAAAGGTATTGAACTTAGGGACCCCACTGATGGAAGCTATTGTAACCTTCTTGTCTCTTGTAAGGCCTGCTTCTTCACCTTGTTCATTCACTGTAGGGTATATTCTAGGTGGATTTTGATCCGTATTTTATGAGCATAATGAAATGAATACATATTATTATCAAAGGATGCTTAACATAGAATAACAAATATACAATAAAACCAGTTTCTATTAAATAAGGAAATAAGATGAAATTGTAAAATGCAACAGAAAACAAGCTTGCCAGAATGGTGGCGGCTTATCTCTGAGAAGCGATGTGACGATTGCACTCATTCGCAAGAATATGGTTACAATGAGGCTCCCAAGGAATTTTTACAATAGACAGGAATGTCAAAAACCCTAGACATCCAAAAACATAACCCTAGAAGACAAAGCGCCCAAAAGTCATGTGGGCCCCATTTGGGTAAGTTAGTACCTCAACTTCCCGGGGTCGTAGATTTTGCATACAATCTTTGTTTTAGGTGCACGATATCCCATTGGAAAGGTTTGTCCGAGGACTACACATGTTTCCGTTTTTGAGCCCTAGACATGTTGACTATGGCGAGCATTAAAAACGTTTTTTAGGGCCTCAAAACGACCCCAGAAGTCAATAGGAAAAAATTGTCGAACTAGAAAAATACCAAAATGAATCAATTGGAATAGGTGGGAGGGAATCAACATCCATATATATCAATCCTCCCCCATTAATAAGAAATGGTCTCCATTGTGTTGATTGCCCCCATTAGATGAAGAAATTTCTACTGAATTTGGCCCCAAGTGAGCCACTTGCCTTGGTGCAGGAGTTTCCTTGCTTTGACAACTTGATAAAGCTGGATCCTTTGCTGGCGAGTGCCCTTGACCTGTTTTTCCACAATTTGATCATTGGATTCCTATTGTATGCAGTTGGGGTTGAGCTTTGTTGGTGTCAGTTTTTCTTTTATCTCTAAGGTGTCCAATAATGGTGGGAAATAAGGTCGAAGGAGATCCACGTTGAACACTGGGTGTAGGCCAAGGAAAGGAGGAATGTTGAGCTCAAAAAAATTATCACCCATGGACTTGGTGATTGTGTAAGGCCCATAACAGAGTGTTTGAAGCTTCCGATGGGGTTCCGTAAGGATTTCTTTCTGCAAATGCAACCAAACTTTGTCGCCCACTTGAAACTTATCTGTCACCTTGTGTTGATCATAGTGATGCTTGTACTTGTCACTACACTTCTGTAGGATATCATGAACCTGTTGATGGATGTGCTGTATCTACTCAATGAACCAGGTATATTTTTCAACTTCAGTTGAAGAAGGAGATGAGTTAGTCGAGGTGAATGCAAGGGGTAGTGCAACATCTATGGGACCCAATAGTTGGAATCCAAACCTCACCTGAAAGGGGTTGTGGCCAGTTGAGCTATGCAAGGCTCAGTTGTAGCTATGTTGGACATAGGGAAGAGTGTCATCCCATGTGCAAGGGTGCTTGGAATTATACATTCATAGGATATGCACGATCATTCAATTTACGACCTCAGTTTGGCCATCTATCTGGGGGTGGAAGGTTGTGGATTTCTTGAGCTTGGTGTCCAGTAGTGAAGAGAGGCTCGAACAAAATGTGCTGAGAAATAGACTGTCTCGATCTAAGACAATGTTTTGTGGGATTCCAAAATTTACCTAGAATCGTTCAAAGAAGAGATTAGCAGTGGCCTCTACTATGATCCTCTTCTTATAGACGACCAGAATCACCATCGTAGAAAAGAGGTCAACAACCACAAAAAAACAGTCATTTCCCTAGTTGGTGGACAAGAGGCCCAACATATATTCCATGGAGATGGATTCCCATGGCCTGTCAGGAGTAGGAAGAGGGGTGTACATGCCATGTTTGTTAGTGGTCAGTTTGGCAATAGCGCAGGCAGTGCAGGACCTAATACACTTGTTGACCTCCTGTCGAAGTTTCGGCCAGTAGAAATGTTTTTGCAGCATTGCCACTGTCTTTTTGATGTTGAAATTTATTTCCATGCGACTATAGTGGGCTTCCCATATCATCTTCCCTCGATCGTTTGATGGAACGTAGATATGTCCCAGATGACACAATATTCCATCCTGAATATGGAATATAGTGACAACTACATTTGCGCCCAACATTTGGTAGGTGGTGGAAAAGTATGGTTCTGTCTCATAGAGTTGGGGCCATCTAGAGGTCTCATGGTCGCAAGCCTCTAACACCATGGTGAGTGTCGCAACTGGAAGTCTGTTGAGGCAAAGATCAATGCACTTGGTGCTTCATGTTTTAAACTTGATGTTGAGGTGGAATTTCTGCAAGTATGTGGACCACTTCTGATGGAGGTCATCCTACAATATTCCTTGTGTTTGCATGAACTACAGTGGACTATGATCAATGTGGATGACTGTCTCCTTTCCAAGAATGTAATGTATCCATTGACGACAGGATTGCACAATGGAGTACTTTTCTTTGTTGTAAGTAGGGTACTTACAGACAACATATGATAGTGTCTCACTATGAGAGACCATGGGGTGGTCGTGCTGAGTGAGAATGTCACCCACAACATAATCTGAAGCATCTGTCTCAATCTCAAAGGGTTGTTGTAGGTCCGATAGTGAAAGTATTAGGCCTGAGGACAAGCATTGATTCACATCATCGAACACTTGTTGTTGGGACCAACCCCACACAAATTTCTCCTTGCCACCATGCCTTTTTACTTGGCTGAGGGCCCATGTAATATGGGAGAATCCCAACATGAACCCGCAGTAGAAATTGGCAAGGCCCAAGAAGCTCTAAATCTCAGTGAATTTGCTTGGGGCTGGCCAATCACAGATGACTTGGATGTTGGTTGGATCCACATGTACACCATGTTGATCAATGATGTAGCCTACATAATGGATCATGTCCATGCCGAAGGATAATTTTTTCAAGTTGGCGTACAACTTGTGCTGTCGCAGGGTGTGCAAAACCTACTAAATATGATGCAAGTGTTCTTCCCAAGTCTTGTTGTAAATGAGAATGTCATCCAGATACACCACTACAAAAGTATTGGTGAATGGTCGCAGGATATCGTCCANGCCATTCCTCTTTATAGATGCATGCCTATAAGGTTGGAGCCTTAAGTACACACGATTACCAACGTCAAATGTGTGCTCCACCCTATGCTTGCCTGCTTGTATCTTTTGTTGATTTTTCCCCATGTGCAAGTGACCCTTTACCTATATGAGTATATCTTGGCTCTTTTGGATCCAATCTTGCACCATAGGTTCTCTACTATCCCCAAATACAATCTCCACAAAGGTGAGGGTATAATAATTGTATAAGGCCCTGAAAGGTGACATACCAATAGACATGTTGTAGGTGGTGTTGTAGCTATACTCACCCAAGTGTAACCACGTAAATCATGCCTTTTGTTGCCTTGATACATAATTCTGGAGGTACCATTCCACCCATTTATTGACTATCTCTTTATTTCCATCAGTTTGAGGATGATAGCTAGTGTTGGGGGTCAAGGTTGTACCTACTAACCTGAATACCTCCTACCAAAAGGTGCTCATGAACCTGTTGTCCCTGTCACTCACTATGGTTTTGGGTAAACCATGCAACCTGAAGATCTCTCTAAAGAACAATTATGCAACCTGTGAAGCACTGTAATTTGTGGAAATGGAAAATAAATGGGAAAACTTGGTTAATATATCCACAACCACAAAGATGAAATCCTTTCCCTGAACCTTGGGCAACCCTGTGACCAAGTCCATAGATATACTCTCCCATTTATGATCTGGAATAGGGAGTGGTTGCAATAAACCTGTTGGGTGAGTGTGCTCCTCCTTGTTCTCCTGACAAGTGGAACATTCCATGATATGGAGCATTACATCCTCTTTCATTCCCCTCCATGCAAATCTTTCCCTTACCTGCATGTATGTTTTGAAAAATCTTAATGCCTAGCCAATGGTGAGTCATGGCATGCTTGCAGTACTCTCATTTTGAATTTTGACTCAGGAACCGAGAAAATTCATCCCTTGTAGTATATGATGTCATCCATGATCTTGAAGTTATCATCATGTACCTTCCCATCCATAAACTCACAAGAAAACTTATTTTTAGAGTACTCCACGAAAATATGTGCCTTCCAATCAACTGAAATATATGTTGTGGCATATACTGAAGGCCTCCTGGGCAAAGCATGCTCCACCACATTTTTTTTTCCTTTGACAAATTCAATGTCAAATTCATAAGCTTGGATATTTCTAACCCATTTTTGTTATCTTTCATTAAGGTCCTTTTGGTCTAAGAAGTACTTAAGGCTATTTTGATCTGTCCTGACAACAAATTTCACCCCAACCAAGTACTCTCTAAATTTAACCAATGCATGCATAATGACTAACATATGTTTTCCATAAACAGTGTATAGGATCTCAAGCCCCCTCAATTTTCATCTCTCATAGGAAATGGGGTGTCTGTTTTTCATAATAACTGCTCCAACTCCCTCACATGAGGCATCACACTCCAATATTAAAGGATGCGAGAAATCTGGTAAGGAGAGAACTGAACAAGTGCTCATTACCTTCTTCATTTTATCAAATGTCACATGTTCCTCTTGAGTCCACCTAAATGTACCTGTTCAAATCTATCAAGGGTGCGCAAAGTTGGGAGAATCCTTTGACAAACCTCTAGTAGTAACTACAAATACCAAGGAATCATTTCAACTCAGTAAGATTCTTGGGTATTGGCCAGTCAAGTATAGCTTGTATTTTTTCTTGGTGCACATGTACTCCTTTATCCCCAATGATATGTCCCAAGTAAAGGACTTCAGTCATCCCAAATTCACACTTTGACTCTTTTGCGTACAAAGATTGTTCCTCCATAATTCTAAAGATTTGGTCTACATGCTTGAGATGATCCTTCCAAGTTTTGCTATAAATCAACAAGTCATCAAAGAAGACTAAGAGAAACTTCCTCAATTGCTTGTTGAAGACCTGATTCATGCATGATTGAATGGTGGCTTTCACATTAGTTAGCCCAAAGGGAATAACCAAAAATTGATAATGACCATAATGACATCTAATTTCTTTTTTTGGCACATCTTGATCCCTCATTTTGATTTGATGATAACCAGAGTGCAAGTCTATTTTGGTGAAGTAGATAGCGCCATGTAACTCATACAATAGCTCATATATATGAGGGATGGGTTATATGTTCTTAATAGCATTATTTTTCAAGGCCCTGTAGTCAATGCACATGCACATAGTCCCGTATTTCTTCTTTACCAAGACCACCGAAGATGCAAAGGGACTAGAGCTTGGTGTAACGTGACCCATGTCCAAGAGTTATTTAATAGCTTTTTCAATTTCATCCTTATACCTTTTTGGGTGTCTATAAGGAGTAGTGATGATAGATTTTGTGCCTTATTCCAACTCTATAATATGCTCAAACACCCTATCTAGTGGTGCTCTTGGAGGGACAGGTTCAAAAACCTTGTTGTGACTATCAATGATTTTTTGAATGCCATTAGAGTAATGAGGATGACCCTCCTTATCCACCTATACTCATATTCTACATTTTTTTGCATATACAATGTATTCTCTCCTAAAAATAGCCTCCATTTGTTTTGCTGTAACCAATCTATGTGTATTACCTGTCATCCCTCTTAATATCACCTTTTCCCCATTCTCTTCAATGAATGACATCTCCATGGTTTTGTACTTGGTAGTGATAGGTCCACAGGTACTAAGCCACTGGACTCCCAAGATAATATTGGTGTATGGTAGATCCATCACATATAAATATTGTGCTAAGCCATGTCTCCCCAATGTAAGCTTCATCCTTGGAATATGCTTGTCACATGGCATAGTGTGACCCCTTGCTACCTCCACATGAAAATCCTCAAAATCTACTATAGGTATATGTCTTCTATTCAACAAGGCCGAATCAATGAAGTTATGTGAATCTGCCCCATCTATGAGTAATGAAACCTTTTTTCCTTGAAGCACTCCCCTCATCCTAAAGGTATTGAACTTAGGGACCCCACTGATGGAAGCTATTGTAACCTTCTTGTCTCTTGTAAGGCCTGCTTCTTCACCTTGTTCATTCACTGTAGGGTATATTCTAGGTGGATTTTGATCCGTATTTTATGAGCATAATGAAATGAATACATATTATTATCAAAGGATTCTTAACATAGAATAACAAATATACAATTAAACCAGTTTCTATTAAATAAGGAAATAAGTTGAAACTGTAAAATGCAACAGAAAAAAATCTTGCCAGAATGGTGGCGGCTTATCTCTGAGAAGCGATGTGACGATTGCACTCATTCGCAAGAATATGGTTACAATGAGGCTCCCAAGGAATTTTTACAATAGAAAGGAATGTCAAAAACCCTAGACATCCAAAAACATAACCCTAGAAGATGAAGTGCCCAAAAGTCATGTGGGCCCCATTTGGGTAAGTTAGTACCTCAACTTCCCGGGGTCGTAGATTTTGCATACAATCTTTGTTTTAGGTGCATGATATCCCATTGGAAAGGTTTGTCCGAGGACTACACATGTTTCCTTTTTTGAGCCCTAGACATGTTGACTATGGAGAGCATTAAAAACGTTTTTTAGGGCCTCAAAACGACCCCAGAAGTCAATAGGAAAAAAATGTCGAACTAGAAAAATACCAAAATGAATCAATTGGAATAGGTGGGAGGGAATCAACATCCATATATATCAATCCTCCCCCATTAATAAGAAATGGTCTCCATTGTGTTGATTTCCCCCATTAGATGAGGAAATTTCTACTGAATTTGGCCCCAAGTGAGCCACTTTCCTTGGTGCAGGAGTTTCCTTGCTTTTACAACTTGATAAAGCTGGATCCTTTGCTGGCGAGTGCCCTTGACCTATTTTTCCACAATTTTATCATTGGATTCCTATTGTATGCAGTTGGGGTTGAGCTTTGTTGGTGTCATTTTTTCTTTTATCTCTAAGGTGTCCAATAATGGTGGGAAATAAGGTCGAAGGAGATCCACGTTGAACACTGGGTGTAGGCCAAGGAAAGGAGGAATGTTGAGCTCAAAAGAATTATCACCCATGGCCTTGGTGATGGTGTAAGGCCCATAACAGAGTGTTTGAAGCTTCCGATGGGATTCCGTAAGGATTTCTTTCTACAAATGCAACCAAACTTTGTCGCCCACCTGAAACTTATCTGTCACCTAGTGTTGATCATAGTGATGCTTGTACTTGTCACTACACTTCTGTAGGATATCATGAACCTGTTGATGGATGTGCTGGATCTGCTCAATGAACCAGGTATATTTTTCAACTTCAGTTGAAGAAGGAGATGAGTCAGTCGAGGTGAATGCAAGGGGTAGTGCAACATCTATGGGACCCAATGGTTGGAATCCAAACCTCACCTGAAAGGGGTTGTGGCCAGTTGAGCTATGCAAGGCTCAGTTGTAGCTATGTTGGACATAGGGAAGAGTGTCATCCCATGTGCAGGGGTGCTTGGAATTATACATGCGTAGGATATGCACGATCATTCAATTTACGACCTCAGTTTGGCCATCTGTCTAGGGGTGGAAGGTTGTGGATTTCTTGAGCTTGGTGTCCAGCAGTGAAGAGAGGCTCGAACAAAATGTGTTGAGAAATAGACTGTCTCGATCTAAGACAATGTTTTGTGGGATTCCAAAATTTACCCAGAATCATTCAAAGAAGAGATTAGCAGTGGCCTCTACTATGATCCTCTTCTTACAGACGACCAGAATCACCATCGTAGAAAAGAGGTCAACAACCACAAAAAAATAGTCATTTCCCTAGTTGGTGGACAAGAGGCCCAACATATATTCCATGGAGATGGATTCCCATGGTCTGTCAGGAGTAGGAAGAGGGGTGTACATGCCATGTTTGTTAGTGGTCAGTTTGGCAATAACGCAGACAGTGCAGGACCTAATATACTTGTTGACCTCCTGTCGAAGTTTCGGCCAGTAGAAATGTTTTTGCAGCATTGCCACTGTCTTTTTGATGTTGAAATTTCTTTCCACGCAACTATAGTGGGATTCCCATATCATCTTCCCTCGCTCGTTTGATGGAACGTAGATATGTCCCAGATGACACAGTATTCCATCCTGAATATCGAATATAGTGACAAATACATTTGCGCCCAACATTTGGTAGGTGGTGGAAAAGTATGGTTCTGTCTCATAGAGTTGGGGCCATCTAGAGGTCTCATGGTCGCAAGCCTCTAACACCATGGTGAGTGTTGCAACTGGAAGTCAGTTGAGGCAAAGAGCGATGCACTTGGTTCTTCATGTTTTAAACTTGATGTTGAGGTGGAATTTTTGCAAGTATGTGGACCACTTCTGATGGAGGTCATCCTACAATATTCCTTGTGTTTGCATGAACTACAGTGGACTATGATCAATGTGGATGACTGTCTCCTTCCCAAGAATGTAATGTCTCCATTGACGACAAGATTGCACAATGGAGTACTTTTCTTTGTTGTAAGTAGGGTACTTACAGACAACATATGATAGTGTCTCACTATGAGAGACCATGGGGTGGTCGTGCTGAGTGAGAATGTCACCCACAACATAATCTGAAGCATCTGTCTCAATCTCAAAGGGTTGTTGTAGGTCCGATAGTGAAAGTATTAGGCCTGAGGACAAGCATTGATTCACATCATCGAACACTTGTTGTTGGGACCAACCCCACACAAATTTCTCCTTGCCACCATGCCTTTTTACTTGGCTGAGGGCCCATGTAATATGGGAGAATCCCAACATGAACCCGCAGTAGAAATTGGCAAGGCCCAAGAAGCTCTAAATCTCAGTGAATTTGCTTGGGGCTGGCCAATCACAGATGACTTGGATGTTGGTTGGATCCACATGTACACCATGTTGATCAATGATGTAGCCTACATAATGGATCATGTCCATGCCGAAGGATAATTTTTTCAAGTTGGCGTACAACTTGTGCTGTCGCAGGGTGTGCAAAACCTACTAAATATGATGCAAGTGTTCTTCCCAAGTCTTGTTGTAAATGAGAATGTCATCCAGATACACCACTACAAAAGTATTGGTGAATGGTCGCAGGATATCGTCCACCATCCTCATGAAAGTGGTTGGAGAATTTGTCAAGACAAAGGGCATGACCAACCATTCAAAAATACCTTCCTTTGACTTGAAGGAGGTATTCCATACATCTGTCTATTCTATTGGGAACTTGTGGTAGATATACTTCATATCAATCTTACTAAAGTATTTGTAACCTGTAAGCTAATCAAGAAGGTTTTCGATTCGGGGAATCAGGTATTGGTTTCTGATTGTGATTTTATTCAGGGCCCAATAATCAATGTAGAGTTGCCAGGTTCCATCTTTCTTCTATACCAACATGATTGGGCTCCCGCAAGGTGATGATATGGGATGGAGTGCCCCTTGTGAATCATTTATTAGATTGGTCACTTGATCTTCTCATTCTCTAACAGAGATAGGCGGTAGACTGTCCCATTAGGAAGCGATGCGTCAGGGGTCATATCGATGGGGTGCTTGACCTAACAGTGCAGAGGTACCCAGGTAGGTGAGGAGAAGATATTTGAGTATTCTTCCACAACCTTATCCACTTGTTTATGTTGCGTGGAAAGGTCAACTGTGGAGACCCTCGATGTGGCTACGATCTTTTTCTCATTCTGAGAATGAATCATGAAGAAAAAAAACTTCCCCATTTGAGAGATGACCTTCTTGGATTGCTTGGTAGAGATCAAGGAAATAACACTAGGTGGGACTGCCTCTGGTATCCTGTACAATTTCTTGTTCAAAGTAATAACACTGCAAGGCCTAGACTCATATACAACATGGTGTTTCCATAAATATGGTTGTCCCAAAATAAAATTACAAACTTTGGGAGGGGAAACACCACATAATACCTCGTCTTTAAAGGGCTTGATTCCCTATGATAGGCGACATTGTTGGCTGACGTGGATGTCGCTTCCTTGGCAGAGCCATCCAATGGTGTAGGGTTCCAGGTGCAGAATTGTTGTCAGGCCGAGTCGCTTGAAAGCCTCTGCTTAGATGAGGTTCTTTTGGCTACCTCTATCAACGATGAAGTGCAACGGGGTACCCTTCACCCACATCTGTGAATGAAAAAGGCGCTTTCCTTATTATGTCTTGTTTGGTTCACCGGGATGGAGCTTGGTGGTAGCAACGATAGCACTGGTTTTTGCATCAATGATACATCTCCCCCTTTCTGGTTTTGACTCAGAGTCGAAACCCACATCTGATTCAGAGGATTTCACCTCAGCCACTAGTGACTGCTTTGAGCGACAATCAACAGTGTTATGCTAGGGGATATTATAGAATTTGCACCACTTCCCAGTATCTTTCTTTGTCTTTTTGGTGTCCTTCTTTTCTTGCGTCCTGGACTAGTTTTCCTGAGGCGGTCTGTATTTTCTCTATCCTTTGTTTTGCGGGTTGGGGCCACCCTTTCCTGGATTTTTCTGTGAGGGGTTCCCAAGCCCAAATTTCCGTGTCTTTTGTTTGAGCGTCTGCTCAATTTTGATGACATAGAGATAGGCCATGCCCAAGGATGAGATGTCCAGAAACATTTTTTCCACATGGATGTATCTATGCAGACCGCTACGATACTTGAGCACTAGATGTCTCTTAGAATATTTGAAACCCAACTTGGTGTGCAAGCTATGGAAGATATTTGTGAATATAAGGTCTAGGAGTGATTATGTTATTGTTTGATCCTTTAGAGTAAACTCCACCAAATCAAATCTGCCCCTTTGCATTGTAGTTAGGATATTTCTCATGGTGATGTCTATTTCACCCTTGAGAACCACTAGCTTCCATGTTTGCATTAATATTTGGGCCATCCCCACCATGGTTCATCTACATCATGAAGTACTCAATCTTGTCCTGGATAACATTTAATTTCTCCAAAGTGTACCTCATCTCAACCTGTCCCCTGGGCATTGTCTCATGGGTCTCTTGTAGATGGTGTTGAAGTGTAAACTAGGTATTGTCTATGGAGCTCTTCAACTCCTTTGTTATACCTGCTAAAACCTATGGCTCACTATCATCACCTTATCATTCCATTTCTTCCTTTGGTTCCCCTATCTGTCTCCTACACCTTCCCATATAGATACAACTGAACTTATGCATGTGCTAAACCCCACAAGCTGGGAGAATTTAACACTCTAATACCATTTTAATGTTCCCAAGTCATTCCTTGCTTGGAAACTTAGGCTCGCGCTATGAAACTTATAGACTGAGTTTTTTTGTTTATTGTTTGTTTTTTTGGCTCGCGCTATGGAGCTTATATGGATTTTTCAGTGTGCAAGTAGAAAGAATACAGTAATAAACACATCCAATAACAAGATACAATAGATTCAACACAATGGAAAAGAAACAACTTCATATCTGACCTTTATTTAGATAGTAGAATATCATGATACAATAGATCTGTAGATATGGAACAATATAACTGAGATCTAGCAGCAAAAATTATAATAACCCTCAAGAAAGTCCAAGAAGAGAAGATACAAGCCTCCAAAGGCCACCCAAACACTTGTAGGAAGATACAAGATTAATGTCTTTCCCTTCAATAATGGAACATTTCTCCCAGGTTGAGTTGTGTACTTCCCTATGGTTATAGCTTATGCANGATTGCACAATGGAGTACTTTTCTTTGTTGTAAGTAGGGTACTTACAGACAACATATGATAGTGTCTCACTATGAGAGACCATGGGGTGGTCGTGCTGAGTGAGAATGTCACCCACAACATAATCTGAAGCATCTGTCTCAATCTCAAAGGGTTGTTGTAGGTCCGATAGTGAAAGTATTAGGCCTGAGGACAAGCATTGATTCACATCATCGAACACTTGTTGTTGGGACCAACCCCACACAAATTTCTCCTTGCCACCATGCCTTTTTACTTGGCTGAGGGCCCATGTAATATGGGAGAATCCCAACATGAACCCGCAGTAGAAATTGGCAAGGCCCAAGAAGCTCTAAATCTCAGTGAATTTGCTTGGGGCTGGCCAATCACAGATGACTTGGATGTTGGTTGGATCCACATGTACACCATGTTGATCAATGATGTAGCCTACATAATGGATCATGTCCATGCCGAAGGATAATTTTTTCAAGTTGGCGTACAACTTGTGCTGTCGCAGGGTGTGCAAAACCTACTAAATATGATGCAAGTGTTCTTCCCAAGTCTTGTTGTAAATGAGAATGTCATCCAGATACACCACTACAAAAGTATTGGTGAATGGTCGCAGGATATCGTCCATCATCCTCATGAAAGTGGTTGGAGAATTTGTCAAGACAAAGGGCATGACCAACCATTCAAAAATACCTTCCTTTGACTTGAAGGAGGTATTCCATACATCTGTCTGTTCTATTGGGACCTTGTGGTAGCTATACTTCATATCAATCTTACTAAAGTATTTGTAACCCGTAAGCTAATCAAGAAGGTTTTCGATTTGGGGAATCAGGTATTGGTTTCTAATTGTGATTTTATTCAGGGCCCAATAATCAATGCAGAGTTTCCAGGTTCCATCTTTCTTCTATACCAACATGAGTGGGCTCCCGCAAGGTGATGATATGGGACAGAGTGCCCCTTGTGAATCATTTATTAGATTGGTCACTTGATCTTCTCATTCTCTAACAGAGAGAGGTGGTAGACTGTACCATTAGGAAGCGATGCGTCAGGGGTCATATCGATGGGGTGCTTGACCTAACACTGCAGAGGTACCCAGATAGGTGAGGAGAAGATATTTGAGTATTCTTCCACAACCTTATCCACTTATTTCTGTTGTGTGGAAAGGTCAGTTGTGGAGACCCTCGATGTGGCTACGATCTTTTTCTCATTCTGAGAATGAATCATGAAGAAGAAAAACTTCCCCATTTGAGAGATGACCTTCTTGGATTGCTTGGCAGAGATCAAGGAAATAACACTAGGTGGGACTACCTCTGGTATCCTGTACAATTTCTTGTTCAAAGTAATAATAACACTGCAAGGCCTAGACTCATATACAACATGGTGTTTCCATAAATATGGTTGTCCCAAAAGAAAATTACAAACTTTGGGAGGGGAAACACCACATAATACCTCGTCTTTGAAGGGCTTGATTCCCTATGATAGGCAACATTGTTGGCTGACGTGGATGTCGCTTCCTTGGCAGAGCCATCCAATGGTGTAGGGTTCCAGGTGCAGAATTGTTGTCAGGGCGAGTCGCTTGAAAGCCTCTGCTTAGATGAGGTTCTTTTGGCTACCTCTATCAACGATGAAGTGCAACGGGGTACCCTTCACCCACATCTGTGAATGAAAAAGGCACTTTCCTTATTATGTCTTGTTTGGTTCACTGGGATGGAGCTTGGTGGTAGCAACGGTAGCACTGGTTTCTGCATCAATGATACATCTCCCCCTTTCTGGTTTTGACTCAGAGTCGAAACCCACATCTGATTCAGAGGATTTCACCTCAGCCACTAGTGACTGTTTTGAGCGACAATCAACAGTGTTATGCTAGGGGATATTATAGAATTTGCACCACTTCCCAATATATTTCTTTGTCTTTCTGGTGTCCTTCTTTTCTTGCATCCTGGACTACTTTTCCTGAGGCGGTCCGTATTTTCTCTATCATTTGTTTTGCGGGTTGGGGCCACCCTTTCCTGGATTTTTCTGTGAGGGGTTCCCAAGCCCAAATTTCCGTGTCTTTTGTTTGAGCATCTGCTCGATTTTGATGACATAGAGATAGGCCATGCCCAAGGATGAGATGTCCATAAACATTTTTTCCACATGGATGTATCTATGTAGACCGCTACGATACTTGAGCACTAGATGTCTCTTAGAATATTTGAAACCCAACTTGGTGTGCAAGCTATGGAAGATATTTGTGAATATAGGGTCTAGGAGTGATTATGTTATTGTTTGATCCTTTAGAGTAAACTCCACCAAATCAAATCTGCCCCTTTGCATTGTAGTTAGGATCTTTCTCATGGTGATGTCTATTTCACCCTTGAGAACCACTAGCTTCCATGTTTGCATTAATATTTGGGCCATCCCCACCATGGTTCATCTACATCATGAAGTACTCAATCTTGTCCTGGATAACATTTAATTTCTCCAAAGTGTACCTCATCTCAACCTGTCCCCTGGGCATTGTCTCATGGGTCTCTTGTAGATGGTGTTGAAGTGTAAACTAGGTATTGTCTATGGAGCTCTTCAACTCCTTTGTTATACCTGCTAAAACCTATGGCTCACTATCATCACCTTATCATTCCATTTCTTCCTTTGGTTCCCCTATCTGTCTCCTACACCTTCCCATATAGATACAACTGAACTTATGCATGTGCTAAACCCCACAAGCTGGGAGAATTTAACACTCTAATACCATTTTAATGTTCCCAAGTCATTCCTTGCTTGGAAACTTAGGCTCGCGCTATGAAACTTATAGACTGAGTTTTTTTGTTTATTGTTTGTTTTTTTGGCTCGCGCTATGGAGCTTATATGGATTTTTCAGTGTGCAAGTAGAAAGAATACAGTAATAAACACATCCAATAACAAGATACAATAGATTCAACACAATGGAAAAGAAACAACTTCATATCTGACCTTTATTTAGATAGTAGAATATCATGATACAATAGATCTGTAGATATGGAACAATATAACTGAGATCTAGCAGCAAAAATTATAATAACCCTCAAGAAAGTCCAAGAAGAGAAGATACAAGCCTCCAAAGGCCACCCAAACACTTGTAGGAAGATACAAGATTAATGTCTTTCCCTTCAATAATGGAACATTTCTCCCAGGTTGAGTTGTGTACTTCCCTATGGTTATAGCTTATGCAKATTTCGKCCCTCCTCTTCTAAGCCTCCAAATCCCTCCAAAATTGGTAGAATAGTAGATCGAKGCAAAACAACCCCTTGGCTAAGTCTTGGGCTGATTGRAGGTGTTATGGCACCTCAAATGAATGGATCTCCYTTATGCATTGTKCCCTACTTCACTAGAAATTGTTCCAAGMTCCACACAAATCATATGCCAAAGAAAMCCTCTCCAAAATGCTCTAGGAAAGGATTTCTAGGCCCAACAATTAGATMCAATAGGTTTTGGCCACCAAAAAATCCTCTCTCCAGATCGAATAGTTCTCCTTCTACAAGTGTGCCCTCTTGCTAGAAAACCCTAGAAAATGAACATTGCCTCTCTTCTCCAATGKATGAGTAGCCTGTAATTGTTGTAGAATGATGGGGGAGGAATATTTCACCTCCGTGACCAAKATTGGACCAGGGCAGGTGGAATMTTTCACCACTGAGATGATATTTAGGGTTTGTTATCCTAAAACCCTCAAAACATCCTTAGMTCAAGAGCTCAAGATGAAAAAGTGAAAATGACATGAATGAGGAGTGAGGTGTCCTCCTTTTTCCTTTATATCCCTTATCTATTTCTCACTTGAGTTAATTGACCACCTTCTAAGGTTAACTCTTTACTTTTTCTTAGATATGTCCCAAGTAATGGACTTCAGTCATCCCAAATTCACACTGATATGTCCCAAGTAAAGGACTTCAGTCATCCCAAATTCACAATGATATGTCCCAAGTAAAGGACTGCAGTCATTACAAATTCACACTTTGACTCTTTTGCGTACAAAGATTGTTCCTTCATAATGCTCAAGATTTGGTCTACATGCTTGAGATGATCCTTCCAAGTTTTGCTATAAATCAACAAGTCATCAAAGAAGACTAAGATAAACTTCCTCAATTGCTTGTTGAAGACATAATTCATGCATGATTGAAAGGTGGTTGGCACATTAGTTATCCCAAAGGGCATAACCAAAAATTCATAATGACCATAATGACATCTAATTTTTTTTTTATGGCACATCTTGCTCCCTCATTTTGATTTGATGATAACCATAGTGCAAGTCTATTTTGGTGAAGTATATAGCACCATGTAACTCATCCAATAACTCATTTATCTGAGGGATGGGTTATATGTTCTTAATAGTCTTATTGTTCAAGGACCTGTAGTCAATGCACATGCATATATTCCCATATTTATTCTTTACCAAGAAAACCGAAGATGCAAAGGGACTAGAGCTTGGTGTAATGTGACCCATGTCCAAGAGTTCTTTAATATATTTTTCAATTTCATCCTTATACCTTTTTGGGTGTCTATAAGGAGTAGTGATGAGATGTTTTGTGCCTTCTTAAAACTCTATAATATGCTCAAACCCCCTATCTGGTGGTGCTCCTGGAGGGATAGGTTCAAAAACCTTGTTGTGACTGTCAATGATTTTCTGAATGTCATGAGAGTAATGAGGATTCCCCTCCTTATCCACCTGAGCTAATATTCTACATTTTGTTTCATATACAATGTCTTCTCTCCTAAAAATGGTCTCCATGTGCTTTGTTGTAACCACTCTAGGTGTATTACTTGGCATCCCTCTTAGTATCACCTTTTTCCCATTCTCTTCAATGAATGGCATCTCCATGTTTTTGTAGTTGCTAGTGATAGGTCCCAAGGTACTAAACCATTGAACTCCCAAGATATATTGATTTCTAGTAGATCCATCATATAGAAATCTTGTGCTAAACCATGTCTCCCTAATGTAAGTTTCATCCTTAGAATGTACATGTCACATAGCATAGTACGACCCCCTGCTACCTCCACACGAAAATACTCAAACTCTACTGTGGGTATATGTCTTCTATTCAACAAGGCTGAATCAAATGAAGTTATGTGATGCTCCCCTATCTATGAGTACTGAAACGTTTTTTCCTTGAAACACTACCCTCATCCTGAAGGTATTGAACTTAGGGACCCAACTGATGGAATCTATTGTAACCTTCTTGTCTCTTGTAAGGCCGAAACCTGCTTCTTCACCTTCTTCATTCATTGTAGGGTCTATTCTAGGTAGGTTTTGATATGGATTTTATGAGAAGAATGAAATGAATATATATTTTCATCAAAAGATACTTAACACAATATACTAGATATACAGTAAAAATAGTTTCTATTCAATAAGGAAATAAGATGAAACTGTAAAATGCAGTGGAAACCAAGCTTGCTAGAATGATGGTGGCTTATCTCTGAGAAGAGATGGGATGGTTGTGCTCATTCACAAGAAGATGGTTACAATGAGGCTCTCAAGGCCTTTTTACAATAAACAAGATTTCAAAAACCATAGACATCCAAAAGCATAACCCTACGAGATGAAGCACCCAAAAGTCATGTGGGCCCCATTTGGGTAAGTTAGTACATCAACTTCTCGTGGTCGTAAATTTTGCATACGATACTCGTTTTAGGCACATGATAGCCCATTGGAAAGGTATATATGAGGAATAAACATTTTTCCTATGGCGATCCCTACACATATTGATTGTGGTGAGCCCTAAAGACCTTGTTTAGGGCCTCAAAACTTCCCCGGAAGTTAGGGACCCGAAAATTAGGAAAACACCATCGAACTAAAAAACTGCCAAAATGAGCCAGTTGGAATAGGTGGGAGGCCACCAAAATCCATATGGATCAATCCTCCCCCCTTAGGAAGCAATGGTATCCATTGCATTGATTCCCACCATTAAATGAGAAATTTTCTGTTGAATTTGGACCCGGGTGAGCCACTTGCCTTGGTGAAAGAGATGCCCTGCTTTGACAACTCGATAAAGTTGGATCCTTTGACGAAATTATCCACTTGCTTCTTCTTTGTGGAGAGGTCAACCACGGAGACCCTCGATGTGGCTGCGATCTTTTTCTCATTCTGAGAGTGAATCACGAAGAAGACAAACTTCCCCATCTGAGAGATGATCCTCATGCATTGCTTGGAAGAGATAAAGGAAATAGCACTAGGTGGGAATGCCTCCAGTATCATGTACAATTTCTTGTTCAAAGTGATAATAACACTGTGAGGCCTAGAATCATATATAAAATGGAGTTTCCATAAACATGGTTGGACAAAAATAACATTAAAAACTTTGAGAGGGGAAACATCACACAATACCTCATCTTTGAAGGGCTTGATGCCGTATGACAGACAACATTGTTGGATGACATGGATTTTGCTTCCTTGGTGAAGCCATATGATGGTGTAGGGATGTGGGTGCGACATTGTCATCAAGTTCAGTCTCTTGAAAACCTATTTTGAGATGAGTTTTTTTTGGCTACCTCTATCAATTATGAAGTGCAGCGGGGTACCCTTCACCCACATATGTGAATGAAAAAGACACTTTCCTTCCTCTGGCTCATCTAGTTCACCAGGATGGAGCTTGGTAGTAGAAATGGTATCACTGGGTTCTGCATCAATGATTTGTCTCCCCATTTGTGGTTCTAACTCAGAGTCAGAACCCACATATGATTCATAGTATTTTACCTTAGCCACCATCGATTTCTTTGAGAAACAATCAACAGTGTTATGCCAGGGTCTCTTATGGAAGTCACACCACTTCTTGGTATATTTCTTTGTCTTTCTGGTGTCCTTCTTTTCTTGTGGCATGGACTAGTTTTCTTGAGGTGGTCTGTCTCTACTCCATCCTTTGTTTTTCGGGTTGGGGCCACCCTTTCCTGGATTTTTCTATGCAGGGTTTCCAGGCCCAAATTGTCTCTTCTTTTGTTTGAGATTCTGCTTGATTTTGATGGCATATCGGTAGGTTGCGCCCAAGGATGAGATGTCCAGAAATTCCATTTCATTCTGGATGTATCTACACATACCGTTGCAATACTTCATGACCAGATTTCACTTATCATCTTTGATACCCATCTTGGTGCACAAGGTATGGAAGATATTTGTGAACTCGGGCACTGCTTGGTCTCTTTCCTACCACAATGTGGTCCATTTTGTATACAGGTTGTCATAACTTCCAACAGGGTAGTATTGTTTCTTAATAGCATCCCTAAAGGAATCCCAAGTGACCATGACTATAAATAATGAGGGTTCCTCTGTTTCTTTCTGCTCACATAAATTTTCCCACCAATATTTGACATGGGGAACGGCTTTGAGGAGCACAAAATTAATATTTTATCTATTCAAGAAGTTATGGATAGAGAAATACCCTTCTAGCAAATTCAACCATTTTTCTATAGCATTTTCATCTATTTGAACTTCAAATATAGGAATATCAAAGTTTATTTGTACCTTGAAGGGGGCAGTGCCTCCCTTTGAGGAAGATCTATTGCCTATTGGTAGCCACTAAAGGATTTGTGAAAAATTATCCATCATATAGTTCCTTTGTTGCATGAGGGATTCCTCGAGCAACATTTTTAAGGGATCTCCTATCCCATTGTCTTTATTTTCTCCTGCCATGAGAGGTCACTTGGGAGTGCAATATATTTTGTCCTTAAGAGAAACAAGCTCGAGACCCAATTCTTTGTACCTTGACCTCGTTGGGGACATGCATTAAGAACAACAAGGAACATAATGATTTGATACCACTGATATGGATTTTATGAGAAAAATGAAATGAATATAGATTATTATCAAAATATTCTTAACACAGAATAACAGATATACAGTAAAACTAGTTTCTATTCAATAAGGAAATAAGGTGAAACTGTAAAATTTAGTGGAAAACAAGCTTGCTAGAATGGTGGTGGATTATCTATGAGAAGAGATTTGAAGGATGCGCTCATTCACAAGAAGATGGATACAATGAGGCTCTCAAGGCCTTTTTATAATAAACAGGAATGTTAAAAACCCTAGACATCCAAAAACCTAACCCTAGGAGATGAAGCGCCCAAAAGTCATGTGGGCCCTGTTTGGGTAAGTTAGTACATCAAATTCCCTTGGTCATAATATTTTAATACAATATCCATTCTAGGTGTAGGACAACTCGTTGGAAAGGTCTATCCAAGGAATACACATGTTCCCTGTGGAGAGCTCCATACATATTGACTGTGGCATGCCCTAAAAATGTTGTTTCGGGCCTCAAAATGACCCCGAAAGTCAAGGACCAAAAAACTAGGAAAGACTTTTCGAATTGGAAAACTGCCAAAATGATCTTGTTGGAATAGGTGGGAGGCCCTCGACATCCATATGGATCATATTCGCTTCCATGTTCTGAATGTGACTAAAATATTCTTTATCCTCATCATGAGAAATCACCTCAATGTAATGTGTCTTGCCTTTACCCATGCATTTGTGCCCTCGCTCCCAAGGTTCCTTGCAAGTGAAGCAAAGTTGCTTCCTCCTCAATTGCCTTCTAGTTTCCTCATCCATTCTTCCTTTTCCTTTATCTACTCCCTTTTGATATCTTCCCCCTTGGTTTATAGGTGGTCTAGAAGTAAATTTGGTTTTTGTTGCAGAACCCATCAAATCTCTAGTCCTCCATATGGCCTCTTGTAGGTTGGAAGGCTTAAAATCCTAAAACCAACCACGTAGTGGTTACATCAAACCATCAGTAAAGAGAATCAATAATCTATCCCGAGACACATCTCGCACCATTACGACCACCCTCTAAAACTCCTCTATATAGATCTTCAATGATCCAGATTTCCTGGGTTGTGTGATTTCCCTGAAATGTAACTCTGGATCTCCTTTATCAAACCTATCAATAAGTCTCTAAGTGAACTCTATGTCAACATTAATCTGATTATGACCCAAGGTAGTCATACCATGACACCATTAGTCATGAGCTTTTCCTTCCAAGTAAATGGTGGAAAACTTGATGGCATCCAATTCCATCATGGGGTTAAGATGCAAATAAGAATCTAACTTTTGCACCCAAGATTGCATAGCCATCCTAGAAGATCCATAAAAGTAGGGAATCTCCATCTTTGTTGCCTTGTGCTCTAGCTCATTAGTATTCCTATGATAGTTCCTTGATCTACCCCTGAACTTGATATCACAATACTGATCCAATGTAACTTGTCTCCTTAAACCTGCACTCAATGTTCCATACTCCCTATCATACTCCTCAAAGTTTTCTTCTATCTCATTGAAGTGATTATCCTGTGGCTGGCCATCCAATAATGTGGGCATATAGGGTCTAGGAGTGATTCTTCTATTGTTTGGTCCTTTAGAGTAACCTTCACCAAATAAACTTGTCCCCTCTTTATGATAGTTAGGATCTTGCTCACGGTGATGTTTATTTCCCTCTTGAGAACCACTATCTTCCCTATTTTCATTAATATTTGGGCCATCCCCACCATGGTTCATCTACATAAGGAGGTACTCAATCTTTTCCTATATAGAATTTAATTTCTGCAAAGTCTACCTCATCTCAACCTGTCCCCTAGGCATTGTCTCCTAGGTCTCCTATAGATGGTGTTGAAGTGTATATTGGGTATTGTCTATGGATCTCTTCAACTCCTTTGATATACCTGCTAAAACCCGTGGCTCATTGTCATCACCTTATCCTTCCATTTCTTCCTCTGGTTCCCCTGTCTGTCTCCTGCACCTTCCCATATAGATACCACTGAACTTATGCATGCACTAAACCCCACAAGATGGGAGGATTTATCACTCTGATACCATTGTAATGTTCCCAAGTTGTTCCTTGCTTGGAAACTTAGGTTTTAGAATGAGTGTTTTGGTTTATTGTTTGTTGTTTTCGCTTGCGCTATGGAGCTTATATGGATTTTTCAATGTGCACGTAGAAACAATACAATAATAAACACATCCAATAACAAGATATAATAGATTCAACACAATGGAAAAGAAACAACTTTGTATATGACCTTTATTTAGATAGTAGAAGATCATGATACAATAGATCTGCAAATATGGAACAATATAACTGATATCTAGCAGCAAAAATGATAATAACCCTCAAGCAAGTCCAAGAAGAGAATATACAAGCCTCCAAAGTCCACCCAGACACTTGTAGGAAGATACAATATTAATGTCTTTCCCTTCAATAGAGGGAACATTTCTCCTAGGTTGAGTTGTGCACTTCCTTGCGGCTGTAGCTTACCCATATTTCATCCCTCCTCTTCTAATCCTCCAAATCCCTCCAAAATCGGTAGAACAATAGATCGAGGGAATAAAAACCCCTTTGGCTAAGTCTTGGGCTAATTGGAGGTGTTATGGAACCTCAAATGACTGGATCTCCCTTATGCATTGCTTCCTCCTTCACTAGAAATAGTGCCAAGATCCAAACAAATCATAATCCAAAGAAACCCTCTCCAAAATGGGCTAGGAAATGTGCTCTAGGCCCAACAATTAGTTCCAATAGGTTTTGGCCACCAAAACCTTCTCCTCTCTCCAGATCGAATAGTTTCCCTTCTACAAGTGCACCCTCCTGTTGGAAAACCCCAAAAACTGCACATTGCCTCTCTTCTCCAATGGATGAGTAACCTGTAACTGTTGTAGAATGATTGGGGAGGAATATTTCACCTCCGTGATCAAGCTTAGACTAGGAGAGGTGTAATCTTTCACCACTGAGCCGATCTCTAGGATTTGTTCTCCCAAAACCCTCAAAACATCCTTAGCTCAAGAGCTCAATATGCAAAAGTGAAAATGACATGAATGAGTGATGTTCCCTCCTTTTTCCTTTATACCGTAGATCTAATTCTCACTTGAGTTAATTGACCACCTTATAAGGTCAACTCTCTACTTTTCCTCATGTGGCCTTTTTCCACTTAATTTACCTTTTACCCCAAAGTCACTTTTAAATTATAACATTATGCTTAGGTGAACACTTTGGAACCTCTTAGTCTCCATTTCTCATGAGACTATAGTCTAGTGGGGACATCTAGGCTAATAAGTCTATGTAATCCTCTTATCAAGAGGTGGGGGACATTACAAAGAAACATTGTGTTTAGGTTCATGAAGAGAAGGTTCCATAGCTTGTATAATGTGAAATATATGATCCTAAAGCTGACTATGAAAGTCAAAGAAACACACTCCAAAGAAAAATAAAAGCAATCAACCAAGAAACAATAGATTTAAGGATCTTATGAAGATGAGATTTCAAGCCTCCAACGAAGAAATGAGAAGAAATTAACCCAACCTCCATGTAACAACCTTTATCGGTGCAATAAACCCTCACTTTCACGGGATCACCCTCCAAGGGTACTGCGAGTATGATATGATGCCTTCCTAAGGTACCATGGGAATCCCCCCACATTCACCTTTGTAGATACCTAGGAAAGGCCATTAAGGTTACCAACTCGTAGTCATCCTCTGGGAGGGTACAGTCGACAGTCGCGACCGAACATATGGACAAGATATCAAAGTCTAAAATTATTCCAGAGGACTGAGGACAAGTGGACTAGTAAACTCTAGAGGACCCCGAATGGATTTGAAGTTCACTAAGTACTGAGACCAAATGAGTCAATTACACTTCATGAAGAACCCCCCAGTATATGCTCTTTCCACTACAATTGGCCAAGCTTTGGAGGGGTAATTTTTGCTTCTCTTTTGCACATGACCTCATGTTTATCCCCTATGTGAGAGGGGCTTCCCAGATATGCTTATACAAAAGTTGGATTTGTTCACTCTTTAGTGTTCTATAGTATATTTAGTAGTCTTGGACAATTCACTCGCTTTTCCTAGTCCAAAGACCCTAATATTGTGCTATTGTTGGTGTGCTAAAACCAAAAAATGGTCTAGTTCATTTTATTAGCACATGGTTTATTTTAATGGATTTTACTCAGTAGGTTCACAGAGATGAAACTGATGATGTGTGAGAGACTCGACTCCAATCAAATACAAAATAATGAGATGAAATTTGTTCTTTTCGATGAATTTTATGTATGGGAAGGAGAGGAATTATATTCTTCTTAACACAAGCAAGTACTCAAAACTATGCAACTTTCAATTTATGGGATCAAGATGATGCCAAACTACCAAGTAAATATTTCCGAAAATCGAAATGCACATGAAAAACTAGCTCTTTTTCCAAACATGTACCAAAACAAATTTACTAAAGAATTCAAAACAATTCTTTGTTTGATTATGTATGCAATGAGATATGAAAACTTGTTCACTTATTAACTTTCAAGTGAAATGAAAGAGATTTGTCTTTGACACAAATAAATATGAGAAAAAAAAGAAATCAAGCAAATCACACTGAAAAATGATAAGAACTAAAAGAAACAAAGTGTGAGATAACTCGTTCAATCAAGGACTCAAAGATGCAAAAGAGAAAGAAGAAAAACACTCATGAAAATCCTCAAAGCATGAGCAACAAGAAATAATGTTCAAGGTTGGGTTGTGGCAAACAAGAGATTCTTAATCATCCAGAAAAGTGATATGTTTCAATGAAGACAAAAAGGCTCAAAACCAAACAACCTTTGCAAACCCTAGTTGATGAAAACTCCTAAACAATCAAGCAATCAGAAAGATTTGCGAGACGAAGATTGGTGTACTCAAAGTTAGGATGAACCAAGGGATCTAGTTAACCCAAGGGGTGTTCAACAACATAGTTATTCCAAGAGAGGATGACCACCTTCAGCAACCACTCACATAACTAGATCAAAGATTAACACACCTATGTTTTCACATGGTAAAACCCCTACAGGGAAACATCCATGGCCCCAGCCAACGCGACCACTTGGAGCAGTTTATTAATGCAAAAGAAAAATATTACAGAGAGATTTTACAAGAGAGTTTCTCACAATCGATCATCGAAAAATGACCCTCCATGCTCTTTAAATACAGATCATGGACCAATCACGTGTTATGCCATGGATCAATGGTCATTAATATCGAGGAGAGTATGAACCATCGAATCACTCTATGTTGGGAACATATCGTGACCATCAGATGTCCTAACTACAAATGCATACTAATGAATACTAAAGAAACACACTTTTACCTAACGACACATTAGACAAAGAAGTTCTTAACTAACTCCTAAGTGTCTAAATATCCTAACATCCCCCCTTAAGAACAACTTGGGATAGAATTGAATGATTTACAATGTTGACACAATAGGAGAAGGAAGGAGGCATTAGAGCCTATCCTCCCTTAATGAAAGCTTCTTGAACTCCTAACATAGATCGAAGTTTGTGAAAATGTCTGCAACTTGATCTTTTGTAGGCCAAAATAACACTTCAATAACTTGATCATGAATGAGCTTTCTGAAGAAGTGCATGTGTAGCTTGATGTGATTTTTGCGTTGATGTTGAACTAGTTATTTGATGAGCTTGATGGAACTCTGATTGTCACATGAAAGTCTGGCCAGATGCTATTGCTTGAATACAAACTTCAAAAGGATATTTCGAAGCCACAAGGCTTCCTGACTTTCATTTATCATTGCTCGATACTCTGATTCTACTGAAGAAAGTGCAATAGTATTTTTTTTCTTACAGGCCCAAGTGACAGGTCCTGAACCAAGGCTGAAAACATAACCTACAGTAGACTTCCGATCATCAATGTCGCCGACCCAATCTGAATCAGTGAAACCAACCAATAAAGGATTCCCCCTGAATTGTAATGTATCCCGAACTGAACTGTACCACGAACATAGCGAAGTATCCTTTTAGCTTCTTTCCAATGGATTTCATGGGGTGCTTGCATATTACGAGCAACAAGATCAACAACAAAGGAAATATCAAGACGAGTATGAGTCAAGTATAAGAGGCTACAAACTAACTGATGGTACAGGGTGGAATCAACATCAGGAGAAGTATAGGTGGAAATAATCTTGACTCCAAATTGGAAGGGAGAAGGGGCTGGTTTACAATCATCCATGTGAAAGTGACGAAGAAGGTCACAAACATACTTAGACTGGGAAAGAAAAATTCCTTCATTGGTTTGCAAAACTTGGAGGCCAAGGAAATAATGCAAAAATCCTAAGTTTGTCATTTTAAATTTCATATTAAGGCAGGTTTTCACATTGTTTAAAAGTTTTGAGTCACTACCAGTAAGGATAAGGTCATCAACATAAAGGACAAGGATTATGATATGGTTTCCTACTTTCTTGGTATAGACATTAGGATCAGAATGGAATCTAGAGAATCCAGTGTCAACAAGAAAGCTGTCCATTTTGGCATACCAAGCTCAGGGAGCTTTCTTAAGACCATAAAGAGATTTCTTAAGGCGACATACAAGGCTAGAGTCATTCTGAACATATCCAGGAGGTTGTTCCATGTAGATTTCTTCTTGCAAATCTCCATGCAAGAAGGCAGATTTAACATCCATCTGATGGACCTCCCATTTATGTGAGGCAGCAAGGGAAATAACAAGGCGGATGGAATTCATTTTGGCTACAGGGGAAAATGTTTCATTGTAGTCAATTCCTTCAACTTAGGAAAATCCTTTGGAAACTAACCGAGCCTTGTGTCTTTCAACACTTCCATCTGATGCATACTTAGTTATGTAGACCCATTTACATCTAATAAGTTTTCTTCCTTTTGGAAGAGGTACAAGATCCCAAGTATCATTTTCCATTAAAGAATGATACGCTTCATTCATTGTTGTATCCCAATCTGGATGACTTGAAGCTTCTGCAAATGTCTTTGGATCATGAGTCTCTGAAACTTAAGCCAAAAGAGAAGAGGGTCACTAGAACTATGAACGTGTTCAACGCTAATATGAAGGATCGTTGAAAAGACCACCAATTGCTTCTTGTGTTGAATGAACCCATCTAGGAAGTGGTGGAACTGGTGTGAGTTCACGTTCAAAGGACTCATCTGGAGGAAGGTGAGTAGGCGGAGGTGGATTTTCATTCTCATTGTCATCATATGAAGAAGAAACCAGAATAGGAACAAAAGAAGGCATAAACGCCGAAGATGGCTCATAGACCAAAGAAGGCACAACCGTCGAATTAGGCTCGCGGGCCAAGATATTTTCATCACATTTAACATCTCTTCTAAGAATAATTTCATTACAATGTGGTTGAAGAAGTCTATAACCTTTGACATCTTCATAATGAACAACAAATATACACTTCTCACTTTTAGGCTGCAATGCTTTCCTTTTCTCATTAGGAATGTGAGCCCATGNAATGATTTTCTGAATGTCATGAGAGTAATGAGGATTCCCCTCCTTATCCACCTGAGCTAATATTCTACATTTTGTTTCATATACAATGTCTTCTCTCCTAAAAATGGTCTCCATGTGCTTTGTTGTAACCACTCTAGGTGTATTACTTGGCATCCCTCTTAGTATCACCTTTTTCCCATTCTCTTCAATGAATGGCATCTCCATGTTTTTGTAGTTGCTAGTGATAGGTCCCAAGGTACTAAACCATTGAACTCCCAAGATATATTGATTTCTAGTAGATCCATCATATAGAAATCTTGTGCTAAACCATGTCTCCCTAATGTAAGTTTCATCCTTAGAATGTACATGTCACATAGCATAGTACGACCCCCTGCTACCTCCACACGAAAATACTCAAACTCTACTGTGGGTATATGTCTTCTATTCAACAAGGCTGAATCAAATGAAGTTATGTGATGCTCCCCTATCTATGAGTACTGAAACGTTTTTTCCTTGAAACACTACCCTCATCCTGAAGGTATTGAACTTAGGGACCCAACTGATGGAATCTATTGTAACCTTCTTGTCTCTTGTAAGGCCGAAACCTGCTTCTTCACCTTCTTCATTCATTGTAGGGTCTATTCTAGGTAGGTTTTGATATGGATTTTATGAGAAGAATGAAATGAATATATATTTTCATCAAAAGATACTTAACACAATATACTAGATATACAGTAAAAATAGTTTCTATTCAATAAGGAAATAAGATGAAACTGTAAAATGCAGTGGAAACCAAGCTTGCTAGAATGATGGTGGCTTATCTCTGAGAAGAGATGGGATGGTTGTGCTCATTCACAAGAAGATGGTTACAATGAGGCTCTCAAGGCCTTTTTACAATAAACAAGATTTCAAAAACCATAGACATCCAAAAGCATAACCCTACGAGATGAAGCACCCAAAAGTCATGTGGGCCCCATTTGGGTAAGTTAGTACATCAACTTCTCGTGGTCGTAAATTTTGCATACGATACTCGTTTTAGGCACATGATAGCCCATTGGAAAGGTATATATGAGGAATAAACATTTTTCCTATGGCGATCCCTACACATATTGATTGTGGTGAGCCCTAAAGACCTTGTTTAGGGCCTCAAAACTTCCCCGGAAGTTAGGGACCCGAAAATTAGGAAAACACCATCGAACTAAAAAACTGCCAAAATGAGCCAGTTGGAATAGGTGGGAGGCCACCAAAATCCATATGGATCAATCCTCCCCCCTTAGGAAGCAATGGTATCCATTGCATTGATTCCCACCATTAAATGAGAAATTTTCTGTTGAATTTGGACCCGGGTGAGCCACTTGCCTTGGTGAAAGAGATGCCCTGCTTTGACAACTCGATAAAGTTGGATCCTTTGACGAAATTATCCACTTGCTTCTTCTTTGTGGAGAGGTCAACCACGGAGACCCTCGATGTGGCTGCGATCTTTTTCTCATTCTGAGAGTGAATCACGAAGAAGACAAACTTCCCCATCTGAGAGATGATCCTCATGCATTGCTTGGAAGAGATAAAGGAAATAGCACTAGGTGGGAATGCCTCCAGTATCATGTACAATTTCTTGTTCAAAGTGATAATAACACTGTGAGGCCTAGAATCATATATAAAATGGAGTTTCCATAAACATGGTTGGACAAAAATAACATTAAAAACTTTGAGAGGGGAAACATCACACAATACCTCATCTTTGAAGGGCTTGATGCCGTATGACAGACAACATTGTTGGATGACATGGATTTTGCTTCCTTGGTGAAGCCATATGATGGTGTAGGGATGTGGGTGCGACATTGTCATCAAGTTCAGTCTCTTGAAAACCTATTTTGAGATGAGTTTTTTTTGGCTACCTCTATCAATTATGAAGTGCAGCGGGGTACCCTTCACCCACATATGTGAATGAAAAAGACACTTTCCTTCCTCTGGCTCATCTAGTTCACCAGGATGGAGCTTGGTAGTAGAAATGGTATCACTGGGTTCTGCATCAATGATTTGTCTCCCCATTTGTGGTTCTAACTCAGAGTCAGAACCCACATATGATTCATAGTATTTTACCTTAGCCACCATCGATTTCTTTGAGAAACAATCAACAGTGTTATGCCAGGGTCTCTTATGGAAGTCACACCACTTCTTGGTATATTTCTTTGTCTTTCTGGTGTCCTTCTTTTCTTGTGGCATGGACTAGTTTTCTTGAGGTGGTCTGTCTCTACTCCATCCTTTGTTTTTCGGGTTGGGGCCACCCTTTCCTGGATTTTTCTATGCAGGGTTTCCAGGCCCAAATTGTCTCTTCTTTTGTTTGAGATTCTGCTTGATTTTGATGGCATATCGGTAGGTTGCGCCCAAGGATGAGATGTCCAGAAATTCCATTTCATTCTGGATGTATCTACACATACCGTTGCAATACTTCATGACCAGATTTCACTTATCATCTTTGATACCCATCTTGGTGCACAAGGTATGGAAGATATTTGTGAA
The DNA here is from genome assembly GCA_000966675.3 of Picea glauca. Lineage (NCBI taxonomy): Eukaryota > Viridiplantae > Streptophyta > Pinopsida > Pinales > Pinaceae > Picea > Picea glauca. Next base: position 56,603 of record JZKD02S1717791.1, read on the forward strand.
CTCGGGCACTGCTTGGTCTCTTTCCTACCACAATGTGGTCCATTTTGTATACAGGTTGTCATAACTTCCAACAGGGTAGTATTGTTTCTTAATAGCATCCCTAAAGGAATCCCAAGTGACCATGACTATAAATAATGAGGGTTCCTCTGTTTCTTTCTGCTCACATAAATTTTCCCACCAATATTTGACATGGGGAACGGCTTTGAGGAGCACAAAATTAATATTTTATCTATTCAAGAAGTTATGGATAGAGAAATACCCTTCTAGCAAATTCAACCATTTTTCTATAGCATTTTCATCTATTTGAACTTCAAATATAGGAATATCAAAGTTTATTTGTACCTTGAAGGGGGCAGTGCCTCCCTTTGAGGAAGATCTATTGCCTATTGGTAGCCACTAAAGGATTTGTGAAAAATTATCCATCATATAGTTCCTTTGTTGCATGAGGGATTCCTCGAGCAACATTTTTAAGGGATCTCCTATCCCATTGTCTTTATTTTCTCCTGCCATGAGAGGTCACTTGGGAGTGCAATATATTTTGTCCTTAAGAGAAACAAGCTCGAGACCCAATTCTTTGTACCTTGACCTCGTTGGGGACATGCATTAAGAACAACAAGGAACATAATGATTTGATACCACTGATATGGATTTTATGAGAAAAATGAAATGAATATAGATTATTATCAAAATATTCTTAACACAGAATAACAGATATACAGTAAAACTAGTTTCTATTCAATAAGGAAATAAGGTGAAACTGTAAAATTTAGTGGAAAACAAGCTTGCTAGAATGGTGGTGGATTATCTATGAGAAGAGATTTGAAGGATGCGCTCATTCACAAGAAGATGGATACAATGAGGCTCTCAAGGCCTTTTTATAATAAACAGGAATGTTAAAAACCCTAGACATCCAAAAACCTAACCCTAGGAGATGAAGCGCCCAAAAGTCATGTGGGCCCTGTTTGGGTAAGTTAGTACATCAAATTCCCTTGGTCATAATATTTTAATACAATATCCATTCTAGGTGTAGGACAACTCGTTGGAAAGGTCTATCCAAGGAATACACATGTTCCCTGTGGAGAGCTCCATACATATTGACTGTGGCATGCCCTAAAAATGTTGTTTCGGGCCTCAAAATGACCCCGAAAGTCAAGGACCAAAAAACTAGGAAAGACTTTTCGAATTGGAAAACTGCCAAAATGATCTTGTTGGAATAGGTGGGAGGCCCTCGACATCCATATGGATCATATTCGCTTCCATGTTCTGAATGTGACTAAAATATTCTTTATCCTCATCATGAGAAATCACCTCAATGTAATGTGTCTTGCCTTTACCCATGCATTTGTGCCCTCGCTCCCAAGGTTCCTTGCAAGTGAAGCAAAGTTGCTTCCTCCTCAATTGCCTTCTAGTTTCCTCATCCATTCTTCCTTTTCCTTTATCTACTCCCTTTTGATATCTTCCCCCTTGGTTTATAGGTGGTCTAGAAGTAAATTTGGTTTTTGTTGCAGAACCCATCAAATCTCTAGTCCTCCATATGGCCTCTTGTAGGTTGGAAGGCTTAAAATCCTAAAACCAACCACGTAGTGGTTACATCAAACCATCAGTAAAGAGAATCAATAATCTATCCCGAGACACATCTCGCACCATTACGACCACCCTCTAAAACTCCTCTATATAGATCTTCAATGATCCAGATTTCCTGGGTTGTGTGATTTCCCTGAAATGTAACTCTGGATCTCCTTTATCAAACCTATCAATAAGTCTCTAAGTGAACTCTATGTCAACATTAATCTGATTATGACCCAAGGTAGTCATACCATGACACCATTAGTCATGAGCTTTTCCTTCCAAGTAAATGGTGGAAAACTTGATGGCATCCAATTCCATCATGGGGTTAAGATGCAAATAAGAATCTAACTTTTGCACCCAAGATTGCATAGCCATCCTAGAAGATCCATAAAAGTAGGGAATCTCCATCTTTGTTGCCTTGTGCTCTAGCTCATTAGTATTCCTATGATAGTTCCTTGATCTACCCCTGAACTTGATATCACAATACTGATCCAATGTAACTTGTCTCCTTAAACCTGCACTCAATGTTCCATACTCCCTATCATACTCCTCAAAGTTTTCTTCTATCTCATTGAAGTGATTATCCTGTGGCTGGCCATCCAATAATGTGGGCATATAGGGTCTAGGAGTGATTCTTCTATTGTTTGGTCCTTTAGAGTAACCTTCACCAAATAAACTTGTCCCCTCTTTATGATAGTTAGGATCTTGCTCACGGTGATGTTTATTTCCCTCTTGAGAACCACTATCTTCCCTATTTTCATTAATATTTGGGCCATCCCCACCATGGTTCATCTACATAAGGAGGTACTCAATCTTTTCCTATATAGAATTTAATTTCTGCAAAGTCTACCTCATCTCAACCTGTCCCCTAGGCATTGTCTCCTAGGTCTCCTATAGATGGTGTTGAAGTGTATATTGGGTATTGTCTATGGATCTCTTCAACTCCTTTGATATACCTGCTAAAACCCGTGGCTCATTGTCATCACCTTATCCTTCCATTTCTTCCTCTGGTTCCCCTGTCTGTCTCCTGCACCTTCCCATATAGATACCACTGAACTTATGCATGCACTAAACCCCACAAGATGGGAGGATTTATCACTCTGATACCATTGTAATGTTCCCAAGTTGTTCCTTGCTTGGAAACTTAGGTTTTAGAATGAGTGTTTTGGTTTATTGTTTGTTGTTTTCGCTTGCGCTATGGAGCTTATATGGATTTTTCAATGTGCACGTAGAAACAATACAATAATAAACACATCCAATAACAAGATATAATAGATTCAACACAATGGAAAAGAAACAACTTTGTATATGACCTTTATTTAGATAGTAGAAGATCATGATACAATAGATCTGCAAATATGGAACAATATAACTGATATCTAGCAGCAAAAATGATAATAACCCTCAAGCAAGTCCAAGAAGAGAATATACAAGCCTCCAAAGTCCACCCAGACACTTGTAGGAAGATACAATATTAATGTCTTTCCCTTCAATAGAGGGAACATTTCTCCTAGGTTGAGTTGTGCACTTCCTTGCGGCTGTAGCTTACCCATATTTCATCCCTCCTCTTCTAATCCTCCAAATCCCTCCAAAATCGGTAGAACAATAGATCGAGGGAATAAAAACCCCTTTGGCTAAGTCTTGGGCTAATTGGAGGTGTTATGGAACCTCAAATGACTGGATCTCCCTTATGCATTGCTTCCTCCTTCACTAGAAATAGTGCCAAGATCCAAACAAATCATAATCCAAAGAAACCCTCTCCAAAATGGGCTAGGAAATGTGCTCTAGGCCCAACAATTAGTTCCAATAGGTTTTGGCCACCAAAACCTTCTCCTCTCTCCAGATCGAATAGTTTCCCTTCTACAAGTGCACCCTCCTGTTGGAAAACCCCAAAAACTGCACATTGCCTCTCTTCTCCAATGGATGAGTAACCTGTAACTGTTGTAGAATGATTGGGGAGGAATATTTCACCTCCGTGATCAAGCTTAGACTAGGAGAGGTGTAATCTTTCACCACTGAGCCGATCTCTAGGATTTGTTCTCCCAAAACCCTCAAAACATCCTTAGCTCAAGAGCTCAATATGCAAAAGTGAAAATGACATGAATGAGTGATGTTCCCTCCTTTTTCCTTTATACCGTAGATCTAATTCTCACTTGAGTTAATTGACCACCTTATAAGGTCAACTCTCTACTTTTCCTCATGTGGCCTTTTTCCACTTAATTTACCTTTTACCCCAAAGTCACTTTTAAATTATAACATTATGCTTAGGTGAACACTTTGGAACCTCTTAGTCTCCATTTCTCATGAGACTATAGTCTAGTGGGGACATCTAGGCTAATAAGTCTATGTAATCCTCTTATCAAGAGGTGGGGGACATTACAAAGAAACATTGTGTTTAGGTTCATGAAGAGAAGGTTCCATAGCTTGTATAATGTGAAATATATGATCCTAAAGCTGACTATGAAAGTCAAAGAAACACACTCCAAAGAAAAATAAAAGCAATCAACCAAGAAACAATAGATTTAAGGATCTTATGAAGATGAGATTTCAAGCCTCCAACGAAGAAATGAGAAGAAATTAACCCAACCTCCATGTAACAACCTTTATCGGTGCAATAAACCCTCACTTTCACGGGATCACCCTCCAAGGGTACTGCGAGTATGATATGATGCCTTCCTAAGGTACCATGGGAATCCCCCCACATTCACCTTTGTAGATACCTAGGAAAGGCCATTAAGGTTACCAACTCGTAGTCATCCTCTGGGAGGGTACAGTCGACAGTCGCGACCGAACATATGGACAAGATATCAAAGTCTAAAATTATTCCAGAGGACTGAGGACAAGTGGACTAGTAAACTCTAGAGGACCCCGAATGGATTTGAAGTTCACTAAGTACTGAGACCAAATGAGTCAATTACACTTCATGAAGAACCCCCCAGTATATGCTCTTTCCACTACAATTGGCCAAGCTTTGGAGGGGTAATTTTTGCTTCTCTTTTGCACATGACCTCATGTTTATCCCCTATGTGAGAGGGGCTTCCCAGATATGCTTATACAAAAGTTGGATTTGTTCACTCTTTAGTGTTCTATAGTATATTTAGTAGTCTTGGACAATTCACTCGCTTTTCCTAGTCCAAAGACCCTAATATTGTGCTATTGTTGGTGTGCTAAAACCAAAAAATGGTCTAGTTCATTTTATTAGCACATGGTTTATTTTAATGGATTTTACTCAGTAGGTTCACAGAGATGAAACTGATGATGTGTGAGAGACTCGACTCCAATCAAATACAAAATAATGAGATGAAATTTGTTCTTTTCGATGAATTTTATGTATGGGAAGGAGAGGAATTATATTCTTCTTAACACAAGCAAGTACTCAAAACTATGCAACTTTCAATTTATGGGATCAAGATGATGCCAAACTACCAAGTAAATATTTCCGAAAATCGAAATGCACATGAAAAACTAGCTCTTTTTCCAAACATGTACCAAAACAAATTTACTAAAGAATTCAAAACAATTCTTTGTTTGATTATGTATGCAATGAGATATGAAAACTTGTTCACTTATTAACTTTCAAGTGAAATGAAAGAGATTTGTCTTTGACACAAATAAATATGAGAAAAAAAAGAAATCAAGCAAATCACACTGAAAAATGATAAGAACTAAAAGAAACAAAGTGTGAGATAACTCGTTCAATCAAGGACTCAAAGATGCAAAAGAGAAAGAAGAAAAACACTCATGAAAATCCTCAAAGCATGAGCAACAAGAAATAATGTTCAAGGTTGGGTTGTGGCAAACAAGAGATTCTTAATCATCCAGAAAAGTGATATGTTTCAATGAAGACAAAAAGGCTCAAAACCAAACAACCTTTGCAAACCCTAGTTGATGAAAACTCCTAAACAATCAAGCAATCAGAAAGATTTGCGAGACGAAGATTGGTGTACTCAAAGTTAGGATGAACCAAGGGATCTAGTTAACCCAAGGGGTGTTCAACAACATAGTTATTCCAAGAGAGGATGACCACCTTCAGCAACCACTCACATAACTAGATCAAAGATTAACACACCTATGTTTTCACATGGTAAAACCCCTACAGGGAAACATCCATGGCCCCAGCCAACGCGACCACTTGGAGCAGTTTATTAATGCAAAAGAAAAATATTACAGAGAGATTTTACAAGAGAGTTTCTCACAATCGATCATCGAAAAATGACCCTCCATGCTCTTTAAATACAGATCATGGACCAATCACGTGTTATGCCATGGATCAATGGTCATTAATATCGAGGAGAGTATGAACCATCGAATCACTCTATGTTGGGAACATATCGTGACCATCAGATGTCCTAACTACAAATGCATACTAATGAATACTAAAGAAACACACTTTTACCTAACGACACATTAGACAAAGAAGTTCTTAACTAACTCCTAAGTGTCTAAATATCCTAACATCCCCCCTTAAGAACAACTTGGGATAGAATTGAATGATTTACAATGTTGACACAATAGGAGAAGGAAGGAGGCATTAGAGCCTATCCTCCCTTAATGAAAACTTCTTGAACTCCTAACATAGATCGAAGTTTGTGAAAATGTCTGTAACTTGATCTTTTGTAGGCCAAAATAACACTTCAATAACTTGATCATGAATGAGATTTCTGAAGAAGTGCATGTGTAGCTTGATGTGATTTTTGCGTTGATGTTGAACTAGTTATTTGATGAGCTTGATGGAACTCTGATTGTCACATGAAAGGCTGGCCAGATGCTATTGCTTGAATACAAACCTCAAAAGGATATTTCGAAGCCACAAGGCTTCCTGGCTTTCATTTACCATTGCTCGATACTCTGATTCTACTGAAGAAAGTGCAATAGTATTTTTTTTCTTACAGGCCCAAGTGACAGGTCCTGAACCAAGGCTGAAAACATAACCTGCAGTAGACTTCCGATCATCAATGTCGCCGACCCAATCTGAATCAGTGAAACCAACCAATAAATGATTCCCCCTGAATTGTAATGTATCCCGAACTGAACTGTATCACGAACATAGCGAAGTATCCTTTTAGCTTCTTTCCAATGGCTTTCATGGGGTGCTTGCATATTCTGAGCAACAAGATCAACAACAAAGGAAATATCAAGACGAGTATGAGTCAAGTATAAGAGGCTACAAACTAACTGATGGTACAGGGTGGAATCAACATTAGGAGAAGTATAGGTGGAAATAATCTTGACTCCAAATTGGAAGGGAGAAGGGGCTGGTTTACAATCATCCATGTGAAAGTGACGAAGAAGGTCACAAACATACTTAGACTAGGAAAGAAAAATTCCTTCATTGGTTTGCAAAACTTGGAGGCCAAGGAAATAGTGCAAAAATCCTAAGTTTGTCATTTTAAATTTCATATTAAGGCAGGTTTTCACATTGTTTAAAAGTTTTGAGTCACTACCAGTAAGGATAAGGTCATCAACATAAAGGAAAAGGATTATGAGATGGTTTCCTACTTTCTTGGTATAGACATTAGGATCAGAATGGAATCTAGAGAATCCAGTGTCAACAAGAAAGTTGTCCATTTTGGCATACCAAGCTCAGGGAGCTTTCTTAAGACCATAAAGAGATTTCTTAAGGCGACATACAAGGCTAGAGTCATTATGAACATATCCAGGAGGTTGTTCCATGTAGATTTCTTCTTGCAAATCTCCATGCAAGAAGGCAGATTTAACATCCATCTGATGGACCTCCCATTTATGTGAGGCAGCAAGGGAAATAACAAGGCGGATGGAATTCATTTTGGCTACAGGGGAAAAKGTTTCATTRTAGTCAATTCCTTCAACTTRGGAAAATCCTTTGGAAACTAACCGAGCCTTGTGTCTTTCAACACTTCCATCTGATGCATACTTAGTTATGTAGACCCATTTACATCTAATAAGTTTTCTTCCTTTTGGAAGAGGTACAAGATCCCAAGTATCATTTTCCATTAAAGAATGATACGCTTCATTCATTGTTGTATCCCAATCTGGATGACTTGAAGCTTCTGCAAATGTCTTTGGATCATGAGTCTCTGAAACTTAAGCCAAAAGAGAAGAGGGTCACTAGAACTATGAACGTGTTCAACGCTAATATGAAGGATCGTTGAAAAGACCACCAATTGCTTCTTGTGTTGAATGAACCCATCTAGGAAGTGGTGGAACTGGTGTGAGTTCACGTTCAAAGGACTCATCTGGAGGAAGGTGAGTAGGCGGAGGTGGATTTTCATTCTCATTGTCATCATATGAAGAAGAAACCAGAATAGGAACAAAAGAAGGCATAAACGCCGAAGATGGCTCATAGACCAAAGAAGGCACAACCGTCGAATTAGGCTCGCGGGCCAAGATATTTTCATCACATTTAACATCTCTTCTAAGAATAATTTCATTACAATGTGGTTGAAGAAGTCTATAACCTTTGACATCTTCATAATGAACAACAAATATACACTTCTCACTTTTAGGCTGCAATGCTTTCCTTTTCTCATTAGGAATGTGAGCCCATGTTATATCGTCAAATACATAGAAGTGACTTATATCTGGTTTAATTTTAGTCCAATCTTCTTCCGGTGTTATATTTTTAAGAGCCTTTGTGGGAGTGTGATTGACTATGTAATTTTCACAGTGGATTTCTTCCGCCCAATACTTTAGAATTAATCCCTTAGATTAGATCATACAATTAGCCATTTATTTTAATGTGTGGTTCTTTCTCTCAGCAACACCATTTTGTTATGGTGTATATGGAACAGTGTGTTGCATTTGGATGCCCTATGTAGTGCAGTAACTTGTAAAATTATTGTTCACATATTCGGCTCCATTATCTGTTCTTAACTTTTGAATTTGATGTCTAGATTGTTTTTCTACAAGGGCCTTGTAGGCCAAAAACTTGTCAAAAACTTCGCTCTTAAGTTTTAAGAAGTAAACCCAAGTACGTCTGGAAAAATCATCAATGAAAGTTAAGAAATACTTGCACCCAAAAAAGGAAGGAGAAGAAAGTGGACCACACAAATCACTGTGAACAAGCTATAAAGGGCCCGAGGCATGCCAAGAGGCACGTTTGTCAAAATTGTCCCAATGATGTTTGTTGAGAACAGAATAGGCACAAACACCATCTCTGCATGAAACAAGAGGAAGACCAATCACCATCTCTTGATTACATAGTTTCTGCAATGAACAATAGTTTATATGACCAAACTGCTCATGCTAAATTTTGCTCAAGTCATCGCTATGAGAAACAAAAACTGATGAAAAAGATGATGACCCAAAGTTTTCAAACTTGTACAACCTGGTAATATCATCAACAATTCCAGT
>JZKD02S1717791.1:65513-82348 GCA_000966675.3 Picea glauca
TATTGGTGTAACTCTTATACTATTGTTCATTGCTCATTGGATATAATTGAATGGTTTAAGTATAATTTGAAAAAGGTTTTTAAATTTTACTTGATACTGATTCACCCCCCTCTCATTATCAACAGATCTAATGAGGGAGATGGTTGAGGATATGGCTTCTTAAGTTGGTATTAGATCCTAGAATAGATCCATAATATAGGAGTCAAGCACAACGAACCTCATGCCAAGAGATTTGGCCCTTAGGAAAAGGAGGAAGATCCCATATTTCCCTCTAACAAGACTAGCGCTTCCCTTAGTGAGATACAAAGTGCCATTGGAACCCCCTAGTAGGCTTGGGGGGGTGTTAGTGCCCCATGAACATTGGTAGGGGAGCAACACCCTTCTAAAATTCCCAAAAATGGTTGATTTTCTAAGAAAAAGGTGTGTTTTGACTGTCAAATGATAGGGCTTGTTCTTCCAACATGACTTAGGGATTGTGACAAATTTTAGTATGGTGTCAACGGGTTGTGACATTTATCAAAGTGAATGTGACACTTGGTAAGGTGCATACGACACTGGAAACAATGCATGAAACACTTAACAAGGTGCATACATTACTTTGTGACACTTGCGACACTTAGGGTGTGACACTCAAGTGTGACATTTTGGTGTGTAACACTCCAATTACAATAATATTCACTTGGAAATTGACTACATACCTTCTACTACAATATATAGTTTCCAATTGACCAAAACCCTAACCACCTAGTGGACCTCCATTAATGAGGCCTCGATCACTAACTAATGGAACTGATTTAATAGGGCCACTTACATTTAGTGATTTCACACTATATTACCTCACGGGGCCTCATTTAATATAGATGGACCTCAATACATTAAGTACAAATATATTCCACTAACTAGAGGGGTTAGGGTGGGGCATTGATAACCTTTTGGATATTCTCTGGTGCTAATGATCTCCATTAACTTATCATGCTTTCAATGAAGTAGGAAGAATTAAAATTTTGACAAGTTCTTCTTTGTCTATTGAAGAGAATAGATAAGGAGACATTCCTAAGAGAGTAAATAGAAAATAAGGAGATGGTTTCTTGCATTTTATGGGGTAGTGGAATGAGATCCAAGAGCTAGTCTAATCAAAATATTGAATAAATAATCCAACAGTGGATTGTGTGGATTTGTCTTAGAAGCATTTGGGGAAAAGGGAAATGATTTAGAATCCTTGAACAATCTCCTTTTCCATGGTGGTCTCATAGCCTAGATTGGGGATAAAATCCACAAAGGATTTTTCTATGGTTAGGAGGAAAATAGTGCACACTTATTCAATTGCCTTGGAGCTCATTTTTTGATAGATAAATGTATTTCTCTTTATTTTTTATTAATATCTCAATCATGTTGAAATATACATGTATATTAGAATTATTTATTTTGACTTTGTTACCCCCAAGGCCTAGGGGTAACTAAGGAGATGATGTCTCGAGGCTCGTAGGTAGAATACATGGAGTACTAAGAGCCCAATGCATAACACAACTCATAGAGCCCTTATATTTAACCACAGTTCACCATCATCATTATTTCAATAGAGAAACATCTACTACATCAGTTTGGATCCAAGAATATAGAAGGTCTTGCTTCATGAGGTAATAGGTTCAGTCTCATGGTAAGTGTCAGTTTAATATTTGAATCATTTGATCATGTTGCAAATATTTTTTTCTTGATTATAAAAAGTTTTCTTGGAAATTATACATTTTTCCTAATTTCACCTTGGTGGTTGACATGGCTTCCTAGTAAGTGGGTCACCCTCGAGAAAATGGGTTTCTACTAGGGGGTCTTCTTGAAGGGGTCATCATACCATTTCCACTCATACTTACCACTTTCCACACTTCTTCCCCTTTGTTTCCTTATCTTTTGGGTTTTTGGGCTCATTGACCCCAAGAAGGGGTTGTACCTCATTTCATGGGAATAAGGGGATAAAGGCCTAGAGGTGTTGTAGTTGGAAAAAGTTAAAAGCAATAAACTATCCTTCTAGATTCTATCCCTAAGTCCTAAGAGAAATGGAATGATTCTTCATAAAAATGAAGTACCTTTAAAAAGAAAACACATAATTAATAAATGTCTTGCTTGATGGTGGGATGCATTTGTGGTCTCCTTTAATTTCCAATCCATATGACACTCAATGTGTTCCTAAATTCAAGTGGCTTTTCAGTGCTCTTTACTTTCCATTACACATAGTACTCAATGTTTAAACCATACTAAATTAAAGGCATGGGCTTGGAAAATTTTTGCATTGCAAACGAGGGATGTAGCACACCCCCTACAAAGACACAAATAAATGAGACAATATGAACACTTGATATGTCAAGAACCCCATGCCCATCAATTTTCCGCCAATCCACCTCATACTCATCACATGACCCAGAGAGGGTCTTCCTGGGAAACATTCCTTGACTTGAGGATTGAATTATCCAATAAGGCACCATGACACCCCTCCCATACCTAAATTTGGAAAACTTTATAAGGTCTTTGATCATTTGTTTAATTTTAAAAGGGGGTATTTGATGCACATGTTTGGGTGGATCTTTTATTAAATGTGGCCTACTTGGAATGATTCATGTGACTTGTGGACCCTTGGAGGGCGTACTTGTTTCTCTTTGCACGACCTTGCCCACAAGATGGATGATGGACTTCGCATGTGGAATACCATGGATGATGATAATTGCACCTATATGATAGAGGATGTTTCCTTTGGAGGCTCCATAACATCACCATAGGATGAGGTTGCACACTTCTCCACTTGTACGTTGGCCTTGGGAGGAATAGGACGTCACTTCTTAGCCCGTGAAGTCACCTTGAAGGACTAGGGTTTGATGGATGATATGTTTCCAAAGGTGGCTTGACAGGAGGAGACCCATGGCATGACACTTTGGTACATTAGAGAATGACACATGGCCTTTGGAGGCCCAACATCTCCCTCCTTGTGATTGATGTTGCACTTAGAGAGCATATGTCACCTTTCTAAGGCATGATGTCACCCTTATAGGGTTTTATTTCAAGTAAAAATTTATTTTTGTATATTGTAAGGATAAATTAAAGGGGTTGACCCTATTATATTTTGTTGTTGACATTTTTATGTGGAAAAATAGGTCAAGGTATCTACATATAAATAAAGCACCTTGAACTTTCATTTTATCATCACATCTTCTCACCATTTGTGAGAGAACAAGTCTAAAACTTTTTCTATATTGGGGTTATTGTCTCTTTTATCTCATGCGCTATCTCTTGGAGGTCAAGTGTGGATGTATATTTGTTGAATTTTGGATGGAATTGTTGCAATTAGGGTTTACTCTTCTGGTATCTTGGTGAAGTAAGTAAATTTATGCAAATTTATTTCATTCTATTAATGTTTCATGGTGAATTTTACTTGTTCATGCTAGATGTCTTGCTTGGTAAAACCCTAAGAGAGGAGGATGAGTGCTTCCTCCTCTGACAAGGTTGATTTTTTCCAAAATTGTGAAGAAATATTATCTAGGGTTAGACTCCTAAATCCCTAAAGTGATAGCACTTTAGGATTTTATCCCTAGACTCTTGATTGTGACCTAGTTTAAGTACATAAGAAGGGAGAAAAGGTTGCTAGAGCCCAAACCTACTTGCAGTCTAGAATCCCTTCTCCTCAAGGTTTAAAACCTAAGGCCCTAATGTGCTATCACCTTAGAGGATAATCCCTGCCTCTTATTCTTTGCTAAGCTTCATCTCCAAAACTTATTTCATTACTGTTGTAAAGACTCCATAGCCCTAAAAGGCACTAATCTTTAAGCTCTCTCTTGTGGTGAAAGTGATCAACAAACTCTCTAGTTTAATTCTCTCAAGATTCCTACTAACTTTACTAACACTAACATAATATAATTGACTAATAATCTTGTTGTTGTTGCAAAAGTTTTCTACAACCATCTTAACATACTCTAGTTCGTTGCATACATTTCCTTAATAGTGGTATAACATGCTCAAAAATTGCTTGAAACAATTGGATATTAATCTATAATATATGTGCTAAGTTTTGCTTGTCAATTGATGAATTTATGATATCTTTTAATTGTTGTTGTTACAAACTTATACTTGTTGTTATAAATTGTGGTACTAATGCAATTTCATAACAGACATAGTAATTTTCACTATCTAGTGTCTTAAATATGTATTATTTCCATGTTTGTACCTAGAAATAATCATATATATGTTATACATGTTCTTGTTCTGGGTAGGTACTCAAACATCTATGTACCTCTTAGTTCTCCTTGACCTAGACCTTGAATTAGGTGATAAAGAGAGGGGGTGGTAGGATTGGATAACAAACTTGCTACTTTGATCCCTTGAGGTCACTGGGGAAGCCTCCCCTGTGGTGGACCTGCTCCATAACTAAAATGAGGGGATTTATTACTAAGGTGACAATGGTAGGATTTCATGTAGTTATGCAATATCTGGGGGTCTTGTGTTGGGATTTGCACTACTACAAATCATGCGATAACAGACTTCATGCCATGGAAATTTTGTATATGTTAGTAAGTGAATGGTTGTTGTTAGAAATGATTGAACTGTAAATTTGTATGATAATGCATTAATCAACCTCATACATGCAATTTTTTTGCATAATTGCATTGCACATACAATCTAAAAATTGGCTTTGTGTTTTTAGTGCAATAGTGTCATAAAATGAAGATTAAATTTGGATTAGGAATATATGGCACATATTCCTAAGTTTTCACCAAAATTAGCCTCGGATTTGTTTCTACGACACTTAAAAATGAAAAATGATTGTGCATGGAATTTTGTCATAACTTGGCTATATAGTGTCCATTAGAATTGAAATTAAAAAAAAAAAGCATTTGAAATAAATATGCACATGCTCACAAATTTTCAGAGCTATATTCATCTATTTCATTCCCCAAAAGGTGGAAATACATGTCAGGTCATAAAGGGCTACTCAAATCCACCATGCCCTTGTCAAATAGTGTTTGATGTGCATGAAACGTTTTTCCATTCATTGAGAATTCTATAAAGGGAATAATTAATATGTTTACCTGTATTATGAATTTATGTCTTCATTGAATTAGTCCTACATTGGCCTCCTTCAAGGAAAAAGTACTCATTCCCCTTACCTATGAAGAATGTGAGTGGAGTGTATATATTGATTGTGTAACCTATATGAATGAGTTTAAACACGATTGTGAGGTATTTAACTCTATCATATAATGATTTGTATTATTTTTTGGCCTCAAGGCTAGTGATGCCTTTGTTAGAAGGCTTTGGGACAATTGGTGTAACCTTGTACATGTAGACAATGAGGCAAGAAGCCTGTAGAATATGAAATCATTTCTTGATGTGAAGAATAACATTTATAATCATGAAAACATACTTTAAACATTTTACAAGGTGTTACATGCATGAATCTAAGGGAATTATCCCTAAACCCTAGAATTGTTGTATTTAGAAGTAAAATATCTGCATCCAAAAGACTCCAAGTAACCATTGAGATGAAGCAGTTGATGGTATTATGAAATGAGTTTCATGTATGAGTTATGATTAAGATGTTATAATAAAGATGTTTCATGTATGAATTATGCACCCATTCTTGGTAGATTTCATATTAAAAGAGTGTTATTAGTCAAATTAGCAATAGTGAATTTTAATTTATTTGAAGTTGTGATTTTGATTTTGTTGTAAGAGTTATGCTAGCTAAACTTGATAAATATTGGAGGATTGTTTCTTGACCATTGTAAATCCAAAACCTTTCATAGAATTGAAGAAGAAGTTTTTTTTTTGTTTTTTGTAAATGGTCTATTGTAATGTGGAAAATTGACTTACATATTACTACTCACATTATATTATTACACCAACAAACCCATATTTTCATGTTGATAATGTAGGTACATCACAAATTGGTATTAGAGCATATGATTTTAGTGATAGAGTTTATATGGACCCAAAGAAAATGAATGACAATGTTTTTGGTGCCACTTTAAGCTAACATGTAGTTTATTCTTTAATATGTGAATGATTGGTTATTTCATCCATACTCAAAACTAAATGAGATTGTTGAGTTGATTTGTTTGATGAATTGGAGAATGATTTGTGATCACTATGAATATGTCTAAATTTTGATGCACGTACTTACATTTGATCATGCATTTTTATTACCATCAATACTAAATGGTGTCCACCCTTTGGAGCTTTAAAACATTTGGATGTCATGCATTATTGATTTCTAGGTAAAGTGGCATGTTGAGTGATGGGTCATTCACCTAGAAGAATAAGAGACTTATTGATTAATGATCATTTTCCTTATTTAGTGTATATGGTGTTTAGTGCATGGGTTTAAATGTATTAGCCTTGTTCCTTAGGATCATCTTCCTTATAAATGAAGATTCCCTTCATCCATGTTGTTGTAGATGATTGCTAAGATGAATTTATCTTATGTTTATTATGAAAGAGTTTAATTGATGTTAAAATAGACATATTTGGTGGTATATTGGTATTGCTAATAAGACTTATCCATAACCACTTATGATGGCCATATACACATTTGAATGAGTAGATCTCTTATTTCTACAAAGTGAAGTTATTACTCATGAAAAGGATTGTATATGTCCATTAATCCAAATGCATGTCTATTGATATGAATGTGTGGATGGGTTAATTATGGAATGAGAAATTGTAATTGTTATGCTTTGGTAATAACATTGCTACCTAATTGTCTTCATCTTGAAGGTTATGTTATGTTGTGTACTTTGAATGCTAGTTTTGAGTGGGTTGTATGCCACTCTTCAAAATGATCCAATATGAAATGATCATATAGAATGTTCCAAGAGTGTTATGCATGACCTAGTATAAATCATCTCTTATCTTGTTGTTAGCTACTATAAGAAAGAGAGAAACATAATATGTGTATGCCTTTGAAAATTTTCATGTGAATGATTGCAAATTTTCATATAATAGACTAATTTTAGGTATAAGTTGAAGTTAGTATCAATTATTTCTAAATCATTCAAAGTATGATGTAGACAAGATAGTAAACCCATTGAATGTGAAAGAATAACTTAAAGTGTCATTCTTGATTTATCCTCCACTTGAGATAGGAGATTGATATATGAGTTGTCTTGTCTTGATGATCTTCACTATATTTCATGAATAAATAAAAAATGACCTTTGTTAATGGATATTATTGAAAGGTAGAACAATACTTCCAATTTGATTGACATTATACTAGTAGACCTTATATCGGGCGACGATGTGGAAAACAGTTCCAACCATTGGCAATGGAAGAAAGCCCATAAAAAGAGTAGAACCATCATTATAAAATTAAAAGCTAATTATTCTGATAATGTTTGATTAGATTTGAATCTATTTGTTATGAGAAAAGGTTGAATGTGAATTTGATTGATTCTAATATGCTTAATAGTGAATATTTCAATAAATTGGATTTGCCTATGATTGATATCTTGAATATACTTCATTTTAATTGAACTTTGCAGGTTGTCTTTGTTGTTTTTTATATGCTCATTTAATCAAGGAAGGAATCCAATTAATAATGGTTGTAGAGCATGGATCCATGCATACTGAAAAAGGGGTCATACACTACAAGGAGAACACCTTCTTATGAAGGTTTTTATGGAACTTCCCCCAAAAAAGTATCCCTTAGCTATTTATAGTAGAGGTTGTTAGTGGAGGCATGCGGCTAGAGGTTTTTTTTCGGTGCACATTTTTGGACCATACACAAAGGTGTGCATCTAAAAATACTATATCAGTGCACCTAAATGAACCATGATCACTAGTGAAACTAAATCAACAATGTGCACTGGTGATCCTAAGTTGACCGTATGCACTGGTGCTCTTACAAACCATAATACCCCAGTGCTTAACAAATAAAGCACACAGATAACTACTATTAATATATAATACCAAAATATTTTCAGTACTCCCCCAATAACAAAGTGGATCAATGCTCCCACAATTAAAAAACGCACTGATGCACCCATAATAACAAAGTGCATCGGTTCTCTCCCTAATAAAAAAGTGCATCGATGCTCAAAAACATAACACATCGATGCTTCCAATAACCGCTATTAATATAAAATACTAAAATATTAATTTTTATTTTATAAGAAATAAAATGCATCACAATGCTCCCCAATAACAAAGCGCCCCGGTGTTTCCCCAATAAAAAAGTGCATCGGTGCTCACCCAATGGAAAATTGCACTAGTGCTTCCCCAATAACAAAACACATCGGTGCTCCCTTAATAAAAAGACACACTAGTTCATTCCCAATAACAAAGTGCATCGGTGCACCCCTAATAACAAAGCGCACAAATTCTCATATAACAAATGCACCAGAAAATCAATTTTTAAACAAAATAAATTAAGTTAAAAACCATAAACCTTCCATGGTGCACTTAGAAACCAATATAGTCCTCGTGTAGTCTAGTAAAAAAAATGAACTGGCACACATTACTTTCGGCTGCATAGTTAAAGGGTAAAACAAAATAAAAAATACTAAATCGAATCAAAGCACCAAAACATACATCAAAACAATGAGCGAGAATTTTATATTTTCAAAATGTATGTATTTATAAATGAAAACCCTAATCATTATTTCATTATTTTTCCAAAATTTAGAGGGGAGACTTGTGCAAGAGATATTTACAAGTAAAGTCTTTAGAGTGGGAATTTTTTTTTGAAGATTCAAATTTACATACAGATTTGCAGAGAAGAAATTTTAGGTATGTCATTTTATTTTATTCTTCATCTCAATATTTCACCTTTTTTATTCAAACATATTTTAGTGCATTATAAAAAATAAAATAAAAGGGTATCACAGTTACATTCAGTATTAGAAGCCCTAGCTGTCTGGTTGTTTCTCTTAGTTTTCCTCTCTATATTTCACAAGTAGACTTTTTTAACAAACATACTTTTACAGGGTTTATTTACTTGTATTTGGGGCATTTGGTATTTGTTGCAATGGGATCACTCATTGCATTGGATCCCAAATCATGTCGCTGTAATTTTTGTTTTAAAAAAGGGCTTATGCGGTTCATGGTGCACAATGTACATGAATAGTACATTAGCGCACATTTTCATGTCAACGATATCGGTGCTCCTAAGTGGACCGTGTGAACCGGTGCTAATTTTTTAATAATAACTAAAATGCATCACAGTGCTCCACAATAACAAAGCACACCAGTACTTCCCTAATAAGAAAGTGCACCAGTGCTCCTCCAATAACAAAGCGCACCAATGCACCACCAATAACAAAGAACATCGATGGATCCCCAAAAACAAACCGCACCGGTGCACCCCTAATAAAAAAGCACACCAGTGCATCCCTAATAACAAAGCGCACCGATGCATCTCCAATAATAAAGTATATTGGTGCTCATATTCTTGTCAACAACACAATGGAGTTTAAAATAAAAATAACTTTGTTCACATGTTCGGAAGTGCATAATAAATAATAATGAGGCACCAATGCTTCTATTAAGTAATAGAGCACCATTGATTTTATTAATTAATAGAGAACCAATGCTTCTATTGATTTATAGAGCATCGTTGATTCTATTAATCTTATTTTGTAAAATAAATTCATAGTTTTTATATCTGATGATTCCTATATTTTTTGATAGAATTTGGTTGATATAAGTTCAAGGAAAACAAGTTATTGTAGAAAGCATGATGGTAGCTCATCCCAACAAGAGAACAAGGAAATTTGTTTATGTTGTATTAAAAATTTAATATATTTGAATTATTTGTAGGTTTAAATTAATGGTGTGTGTTTCTTAAGGTATGTCATGGAAATTCCAAGGGACAAATGAGGGGAAAACCAATACATGTTGGTAGGGATGTCCAAAAACATGTACAAGGAGATCGTAAAAGAAATAAACATAATTTCATCACAGGAGGAGCCATCCCAACAGTTACAATGTGCATAAGAGGTAGGTAATCATTCATTTATTTTTTATGTACAAAGAATTTAATTATCGCATGAAATACTAATTTGCAATTGTTTTGTTGTAGAAAAGAAAAAGAAATGAAACCCATTCAACACATAAGACATGATGATGAGGAATAAAAGGGTTAATCACAAAGTTTTTTAGTACTTACTTTTTATATCTTACTTAAAATTGTATCTTTGTTATGATATTCATATTTAAATAATTAATTTACACTCATCCATGGATGTCTTCTAATAGGTGCTAACATACAAAAAAGAGTCAACTGAAGAATTGGTAGACAATGGGTTAAGTATGGGTTGTGAGTATATGTTGAAGTATCAAGGTTTAATTGAACTATTTATAAGTAGGTATGTTTTTTAACTTCCCTTGTTTTATAATCAATGGAACAACAAGAAATTTTTATATTAATTATATCGATTGTGCTTTGTTATGGCGTCTTAAACATGCAGGAAACAAAGTATGGAGTGCATCCAACATAAGAGATTTTAAGAGACGACATGAAGCATGGCTTCAAAAGAATGTGTATTTTTTTATGAAACAATCATTGGTATGGTATACTTTTGTATTTACACAATCATGTATATTTTACTATATTTATAAATGTAGATATATTTATTACACTTTGTTTCTATGTTTCAAGATGGAACATAAAAAACAATTCGATTAAGAAAACATTAGGTTAAATAACCAAAGTACAATATTGCTTACAAGTGATGAAGAAATGAGGCATGAACACAACTCGAGCGATGCTAACAGTTCAAGCGATGTTGAATGACAATCAATATAATTGAATGTTACTGCAAGTTGTATGTTTTGGAATATTTTTCTGTGAAAATTAGGGATTTTGTTTAATGTACTCGACATATTGTCCCAATTGCATGAGGACATGTTATTGATGAGTGTAACAATTACATATTGGTTGCATTTTGATTATTGTGGATCTTTACGTTGTCCTATTTTTTATGACAATGGGTCACTTATTCATATACAATAAAATGGGTTTCTTATTTTATTGCATTGTCAAATATTGTAAAATGTTGTGTTGATTATTAATTAATATATGAATGATTTACATTGTTACAAATAATAGAGGTGTAATCTGTTGGATAGCACATTAATGCAATCATTATATCAAAATGCAATAACAAAAATATAAAAATCAAGGTTATTATAACAAATATTTGATTTTGAAATGATTAATTAAAAAATTGTAAACAAAATAATTAATTAAAATGTATACATATTTTTTCACTGCATTCTTTTGAACTCACTAGACGATGCATTGTTATGAGTTATATGCACTGGTGCTAAAAATTGTGAGAAAACAATGTTGCTTTAAATGACATAATGTACGATTATGTTTGTATCATTTCAAAATATTTTGATGCGCATTATTACAATACGCATCGGTGAATGCATAAATATAAAAATCACCAGTGCTTTTCATTTATGTGTGCACACCTATGCTTCTCATTTATGTGTGGGCATCGATGCTTCTCATTTATGTGTGCACAAAAGTGCTTCTCATTTATGTGTGTGCAACAATGCTTCTTATTTTATTTGTGTGCACTAGTGCTTCTCATTTATGTGTGTGCACCAGTGCTTCTTATTTTATTTTTGCACACTAATGCTTCTGAGTTATGTCTGTGCACCGGTACTTCTTATTTTATTTTTGCACATTGATGCTTCTCATTTATGTGTGAAAACTAGTGCTCATAATTTATGTGTGTGCACTGAGGCATATCATTTATGTATGTGCACCATTTCTCATCATTTAAGTGTGTGCATCGTTGCGTCTCATTTATGTATGTGCACCGGTTATGATGCTTCTCATTTTTATATGCACACTAGTGCATTTTAACAATAAAAGCACCGGGAAAAAAAACCTTTATTACAACCTCCGCCCACCCATAAATTTTTTTGTTAAAACATCCACTAAAACATCCATTAAAACCTATGCTAAAACCTCTGCAACCAATAAAGGAGGTTGTTGTAGAGGTTTTTTTGAAAAAATTGTCAAATTTTATAACACTAAAAACCTCCACTAGAAGGTGTTCTCCTTGTAGTGTGCATTGAATGGCTAATCAGATTATGTTTAAATTTGGAATACATTGGGAGGTAAGACTAGTTGCTAAGAATTGGAGTAAAACAAGGTTGAAGTTTCCCAATGAAAGTAGAATAATTTCCAAAATGGACAATAGGTAAAGATATTGCAAAGTATCAAAGGAACTTGCAAATTTACCAATCATTGGATTGCAACAAAAAAAGGCACGTGTAGTCAACCATTCATATAAGGATATGTGGAAGATTTCTACCCCTAAGCTTTTTTTTTATTATATAAAAAATTGTATGTTTGTAGAAGTAACAAATATAGATTTACATATTTGAGATAAGTATTGTTATTTGGGTGAAGAGATCCTAGTTAATGATCTTTGGTGTGAGTGGTAAGAAGGCCATAAGATCACCCATGTTGTAGGTGTTCCATATTATGAAAAACAACTAGAAGAGATGATTCTTTAATATTTCATCTTTTTGTATTATTACATTTCTCTAAAATAGAAGTTGTTATGCGCAGTTGCTTAAAGCATAGGATAGTTATTGCAATGCACAAAATTGGATTAGTTGACAAAAATATGCATAAATATACATATTGTAAACCATTAATAAGTGGTAGAGAATGTATGTAGATATGCTTGAGTATATAAAATGATGTTTATCACTTGAAAGGAGTATATTGGTACTTATGTAATGAGTTTGGAATGATGTCTAATGCAATTATTGATTTATTGTGTAACCAAGAGATTGTTAAAGATGTTGATGATACAGATACCTATGATAAATGATTTCTTTAAAAGGATAAGGAAAAGAAGGTTCTTGTCAAGAGGTTGATGAAGGGATCATGTGATTTTCCATGTGGCATCAGTTGACCAAGTAACATAAAGATGTTGATGGAAACCATACGGGTATGAATAAGTCATGCCAATATAGAATGTGCTAAAAAGAATTAGGTAAGAATAATTTTAGTTATGCTTTGATTTATTAATGGATATGTCTATGGTGACATCTAATTTCATGCATGTGAATTGATGCCTAGGTAGGAGTATGGAAAAATAATGGAACTTTGGGAAAGTAAATATTACTAGATTATAGTATGTCATGATTAAGCTAGTTAACGGGTAATAACCAAAGTGAATGAGTATATACAACCATGTTATCAATTTGTATAACCAGAGTGAATGAGTATATACACACATGTTATCAATTTGTATACCATGTGTAATATCATAGTGGTTTGGAATGAGGAAAGGATATAACACTACTCAAACATCCAATGGTCTCCTTGCTTGTAATTGGTGTCCTAGATTGTAACATTTTTTACCAACACTTAAGAGTACTAAAGGAGTATATTATTGGTGTTGTGTTTGGGATAAAGAGGAAGGTTTCTATTGGGAGGCCTCTTAGTCCATTTTAATAGTCATCACATATCATCATACATAATAAATTAACTAAATATATATGTAATAAAGGGATAAATGCATAAATACTCATGAATATGGAATACAAAGGTTGTTGGTTAACCTTCCCACAAATGTTTCTTGAGTATCATGTGTGTCTTGATGTGTTTTTTCTAATGTGTTCTTTTCTTGAATGTGGGTAATATAGAATATTACAACGGTGGTGTTGTTTCCTCCTTCATTCGTTTGGGTGACAACAACAGCAGATGGGGGTGGTATGAACCTGAAAAAGATGGGGAAATAAGAAGATATAAATATGGAGAGATAAGAAGATATCAATTGTTTCTCTTGAATGTTTATTTTCCATGCTCGTTGAATGTGGACATTGATGAATATTTTTTCTTAATTGTTCGTGGTCGATCCATTGTTCACAGTGATGCTCGAACTTGTAAAAGAATGGGATGAAAACTTTTCAAATACATGTTCATTGATGCTTCTTGATATTGAAAACATCCAAGAAGATGCTTGAGAAAAAAATGTTGATAAATGTGGATGTTGGTGGTTGACTGAAAAATAATATGCAAAGAAATGATTTATCGTGGATGCTAAACAAGAAGCATGCACAAGGAAACCAGAAAAATCACGGAAGCAATAAATATGCAAATAAAGGAGATGAGGTTGCATGCGTAAGAGAGAACTTCAATTGAAGAAAATCTTGGAGAAACCCACAGAGGAGGAGACTGTCTGGAAAAGAAAGAAAGAAAATATATAATGTAAGGACAAAAATATGCAAAGTTCACTTAGAAATTGAAGCACTCGGAGATTGACTAGACCCTTTTTGCTAGTTGAAATCGATGGAGATGTTGAACGTGATGGTCATGTTGGTCGAAGGGTGTTGGCACTGATTTCGAGGGATACTGCCCCATATATTTGTCTAAGAAACAATGGTATTAGAAGCATGGATTTCCACTGGGGGGTATTGGGATATGAGAGAAAATTTTAAGGTTGAGAGGAGGCGCAGTTGCATGCAAATTCTGTTGGAGAAATTAATTTCTCTACCTACCCACCTACCACACCAACGCTTCGACTCTTTTATAGAGAATAAATTTTCACCAACACTCCAGATTGTTTCAAGAAATCTCTAGATCCTCCATATGCTTCCATTCTCTCTACAAAAACAAGCTACACAACCATTTCACTCATTCAAAAATAAAAATTTGTTTCACTGTGCATTTTAGAGTGTTCCTTTGCTTCTGCCCACTCATCGTGGTATCAGAGCGAGGTGAGAAGTGAGAGTGTGAGAGTTGTGCATTGAGTTAGAAATGTGAGGTTTGGAGAGTTCATATGCATTGTGTTGAGGAAGCTGCATCTTCCAGAAGAGCAGTAAAGGAGAGCCATGAGGGCTGAGCTGCTGAAACCATGCAGAGAGATTGGAGAGAGTCGGCTTCCAGGAGAGCCGTGAGTGTTGAAAGCTGCCATAGAGAGTTGAAGTGTGACCATTGGGGTTTAAAAAGTTGGATTTGGTCATTGCTTGAGAGTGGTAGGGTCGGTTGAATAAAAGGGCAAGCGTATATCTACAAGAAACAAAAGGGAAAATCAAAATCCATTATTGGAAAAAATCTATCACCGAATTATAGAGCTTTCCAGAGGTTTGTGTTTACTATGTCGAACAACGGAGGGGGATGAAGTGGTAATAGTGAAAAATTGTCGGCTTCAATTCGTGTTGCAGACCTTTTCTGGCTTCAATTCGTGGTGATAGTGCAAAGCTACCGACTTCAATTCGTATTACATATCTTTTCCCTTCTGCAGCTAATGGTGGAGCAAGTTCCCTAAGGAGGAGATATTTTACCCATCTATAGTACTAGTGGTTGCTGATCTACAGGAGTTGGTGTAATCATTTCTCTACCTCTATATTTGGATTTTCCTCTTCCAATCTGGAAAGGCGAATCTTGGGTATGCTTGAATTGGTGATAGATGTTTCTTTGAGTAAATAAATTATCTCTAGAATAGTTTTTGACTTGCCCTTTGATTGATTCCATGTGTTAAACAAGCTTTGTTGAAGCTGTCGGTGAAATATTTGTGTGACTTACACAATAGTTGTTTTTGCCTATTTTGCTGCAAATTTTTGGGATTTATTTTTTTAAAAGAATGGCATCAGGAATGTTTCAATAGCTTATGATTCCAACATTTTCTGGAAAAAATTATGATAATTGTGAATTTAGAATGAAATTAACATTCGACTCATATGAGCTATCAGATATAGTAATGAATGGTTATCTTGAACCACAAGATGAGTCTGTCTTGAGTGTTGATGAAAAAAAAAATCTTGATGAAAATAGGCAAAATAATAAAAGGGCTTTGCAAATAATTGGACAAGCATTGGGCGATTTGGTTGTTGGAAGGATTAAACCAACCACTATAGCCAAGAAAGCATGGGACATTTTAGAGACAACATATCAAGGCACTAGAAAGGTAAAAATTGCCAAACTTCAAGAACTTAGAAGAGAATTTGAAAACTTGCAAATGAAAGATTCTGATTCAATAGATCAGTTTACATATCGTGTTACGGAGTTGGTTAATCAAATAAGGGAAAATGGTGATGATCTAGAATATCATAAGGTTTTAGAAAAGGTTTTAAGAAGTTTTCCTATAAAATTTGATGCAATAGTTGTGGTAATTGAAGAATCTAGAGATTTGACTAGGATGAGTTGGTTGGCTCCTTGAAAAATTATGAAGACAGGTTGAAAAAGAATGACAATACCTCATTGGAGAATGCATTCAAAAAAAAAATGACATTTGGCATAGGCAGAGGAAGAGGAAATCCAGGATTCAGAGGAAGAGGAAGAGGAAGAAATAATTTTCAAAGAGAAGAAAGAAAAAATCAAGACCCAGGAGGAAGGAGAATCAAAGTTTCAACCCAAGGGAAAGTAATCACAATCAGGCATCACAAAGGTATGACAAATAAAAGATTCAATGCTATTACTGCAAGAAGTATGGTCACTTTGAAAATGAATGCCAAAAGATACAAAAAGATATGAGAAATCATAATGCACATTTCTTTGAGAGTAGCTCTAAGACATTGTTTATTACATGTGATGTAGCTCAAGAAAATGCAAGTAACATTTGGTTTCTTGATAGTGGTTGTAGTAACCATATGACTGGAAATAAAGGGTTGTTTGAGGATTTGAATACATCAGTTAAAGCACAAATTAAAATGGGTAATGATAATATTGTAGAAGTCATGGGAAAAGGTGAAATCAATGTAATAACAAATAGTGGAAAGAAAACTATTCCTGATGTTTATTTTGTGCCTAGTTTGAAGCATAATCTCATAAGTGTGGGACAACTTACTCAAAAGGGTTATAGAGTTTCTTTTGAGAATAA
>JZKD02S1717791.1:82398-96882 GCA_000966675.3 Picea glauca
CAAGAAGACAAGGTTTACAGGTTAAAGAAGGCACTTTATGGATTGAAGCAAGCACCAAGGGCTTGGTATAGAAGGATAGATTCATACATGATAAAAAATGAATTCATAAGAAGCATTAGTGAGCCTACACTATACACCAAAGTTAATGAACAAGGTTAGATCTTGATTGTTTTCCTATATGTTAATGATTTGATCTATACAGGTAATCTCTCTAGTGATATGTTTATATCAGCAATGAAGAAGGAATTTAAGATGACAGACTTGGGGTTAATGAACTATTTTCTTGGCATTGAAGTCACACAAAATGATAAAGGAATTTTCATCTATCAAAGTAAATATGCAAAAGATGTTTTAAAACGTTTTAGAATGATAAACTGCAGTCTAGTTGCGACATCTGTAGCATTTGGCACAAAACTAAGTAGAGAACAAAATGAGATGGATTTTGATTCAACCATATTCAAAAAATTGGTTGGAAGTTTGATGTATCTCACCACAACTTGGCCAGATATAATGTATGGAGTCAGTTTGATCTCTAGATTCATGGACACACCAAAGAACTCACATTGGAAAGTAGGAAAAAGGTTATTAAGATACATTGCAGGGACTATGAATCATGGCATACTATATTCCACTTCAAATAATCTGCAGTTGGTTGGATACACAGATAGTGATTTTGCACGAAACATTGATGACAGAAAGAGCACATCTGGATATGCATTTCATCTTGGAACAGGAGTTGTGGCATGGGCATCAAAGAAGCAACCAATAGTGACAATCTCATCAGTAGAAGCATAATATGTAGAAGGTACATCAACATCATGTCAAGCAATCTGGATGTGAAGAATTTTGAAGGATCTAATGCATAATCAAGATGAGCCTACTACAATATACTGTGACAACAAGTCCACCATTGCACTATCAAAGAATTATGTTTTTCACAAGAGGACAAAGCATATTGACACGACATAACACTTCATTCGAGAACTTGTCAACAATGGAGAACTCATCCTACAACATTACAGATCAAAGGAGCAATTTGCAGACATATTTACAAAGGCTTTAGAACAATACCAATTTGAGTATTTAAGAGAAGCATTGGGAATTGTAAATATTGATGTAATTAGTAGTAGAAATTAGGGGGGAGTGTTGGAGAAATTAATTTCTCTACCTACCCACCTACCACAACGACGCTTCGACTCTTTTCTAGAGAATTCCTTTTCACCGACACTCCATATTGTTTCGAGAAAGATCTGGATCCTCCAAATGCTTCCATTCTCTCTATAAAAACAAGATATGTAACCATTTCACTCATTCAGAAATAAAAATCTATTTCACTGTTCATTTTAGAGTGTTCCTTTGCTTCTGCCCACTCATATTATGTAAATCTTACCTTCTCTCCCTCTTGCAAATCCTATTAGTCAATGTTGACAAGAGCATCGACCATTGAATGAAGAAGATAATTCTGGTTGAATGCATGGTCACGTGTGCACCCACATGACCCTTCATCCTCCCTGGTCATTAATGCCTGTAACAAGAAAGGAAAGCTAAATGAATACTGTGTGGTGATCAAATGAAAGGACGACACCCATCGAATGAAGCCTGGAGACACCCACATTGATAGGTGCAAGGTGCTCAACCAATAGAGAAATAAAATCATAAATCCACTATCACTTTCAATTCGGGAGCTACTGGTGGATGCATTGGAGAGTATGAAATTGATCCAGCTACAAAAGGAAAAACAAGGTTTCTTTATCAGTTCATGAAAGACAAATTTCATGAGGGAACAAAGAGATGGATTCATGCACTGCAACCTTCCTCATTGTGGATGATAATTACA
Source organism: Picea glauca (assembly GCA_000966675.3). Lineage (NCBI taxonomy): Eukaryota > Viridiplantae > Streptophyta > Pinopsida > Pinales > Pinaceae > Picea > Picea glauca. The sequence goes on from JZKD02S1717791.1 coordinate 84,236, forward strand.
AAGACGAGTCCATCATTGGCACGGGGGAGTAGGGATATGTTTTCTCAGCTAAGGACAATTCCAAGAGCCATGCCCAAGAAGTTGCCATCAAGATATTCTATGACATATTCCAAGATGGTCTGAGCACCATGAGACTGTTGAAAGAGGTTCCAATTCTTCGGTAGGTCACCCACCCTTTTATCATCAGAATCATTATTGCTATTATGGATCCTATGGAAAGAGGCACTTTTGGCTCCCTCACTATTGTTTTCTACAAAATGAAATCATATTTGCACCAATTCCTCTCTCACCAAGAGGGAGAGGGAGAAAATTGAAACAACAATAACACTAGTAGTAGTGATGATGATTATGACGATGAATGAGAACTGACCATGCATTGAATATAGATTTTTTTGTGAAAGAAAATCGATTTTTGAAAGAGAGAAAACCCTATTGTTGTATTAATGCAATAAAGTTAGGGTTCTGAAGGTAGTTTTGTGATCGTGAGAATGACAAGATATGACAAAGAAATCATGGTGTTTCACTAGAAGACTGCCTTTTTTTTAGTTGAGTATTCCCTACAGACCCTAAAAAAGGGTAATGTAGCAATTGGAGTTCAATGGAATGATAATGAACAAAAAAATGATCTACCACGGGTTTTGGTTGAATGTACAAATAATTGGCTTGCACAGAGTAATAATCCATTGTCATACTATTTCCAATGGATGAGAGTTCACTAAGTCATTGTATCCAGGTCGCATGTATGGTTGTCGAAAAATCATATTTAATATGCAATTCATTGAGTACCTATGTCTAAATGAAGTGAATATCGTGTGTTGGGTACAAAGGTTGACCTTTAAATATAAATATTGTATTCACAAAGTTGAACAAATGAGAAGAAGTATGAAATTGAGCCAACTTGTGGTCGAATCTTTTGATTGGTTGGTCGACCATGGATTCAAATAAATGTGAAGCTGAGCTGACTTGTGTTCGATTCATTTGACTATCTCATGATCATGTTGTTCGATCATGGACACTAGTGATATTATATTTATTAACTCATTAGAAATGCAAAAGTATTCTAAAAGGGTCTTTTATGAAGTTGTTTTATGGACTTATAAACTATATGGATTCTTTAGAGTCTTGTTGTTTCTGTAAAAGTATTACATGAAGGATATGTTTAATTTGAGTCAGTTGAGTCAACCCATAATCAAGTCATTCGAGTTGATTCTTACTTTAGTTTATTGAAGTTGATTTTTTAGTCTGAGTCTGAGACTAGTCAAAGAAAAATAAAAATGTTGTCGATTGAATTATAAGCATATTTATTTTAACATCTAAGTGAGTTTGAATTAGAACCTTGATTGGTTCAAGTGTACAATGGAGTCAATTAATTTCAAAATTGATTCTAAAGAATGAGGGAGTTAAATGTGAGTCTTTAAAGGCAGGTCATCCCCTCCACCTATGTCATGCAAGTCAGTCTCTTTCCAACATCAATCAATCCCTGGTCGACATCATTTAATTATAACTAAAAAATATTGATACCAACAAAAAGGAGTGTTATTAACAGTTAGAGAGTCACATATTAGTTATAGTTGATTCCTTGAGTCATAGTTAGTCGTCCTTCATGTAATTTGATATGCAGACTCCATACATTGCCAAATATTGGAAGTAGACAACAAAACATAACTAGTTACAAAAAAGACATTTGAATGAGCATACAAACATTGCACACTTCATTGAAACATTGAGCATTGACGGAGAAAACTTTTAGAGTAGTTGATTAAGAAAAACACTTATAGAGAGCATTCATAATGAGAAATGATCATGAAAAATTTGCAGCAGTTGATGATAGAATTAATCACAGTGGTTGAAATCATTCAAGAAAGAGACATCTCTTGACAAACAAACACACACATGAGATGAAAAGACAAGATGATGGCACAAGAATGATTGAAATGATTGAGCCCCTTGGTAAAAGAGTTGAAGAACAATCCCACGGGTCATGAAAACGAGAGCAGAGGAATGGTAGGATTGGATAATGTCACAAACCCTTGTCAATTTCATAAAAAGAGCCCCCAGGCACGACAGTTCGCTAGAGCAGTCCTAGAGAGCACCCTAACGGATCCTAGGAAGAATACAAACTTGCAAGTGAGTATGGTAGTCGATGGTGCCCTGCAAGAAATATATAGAGTCGATCATATGGAGATCAAGGAGTTGGGATATGTGATATATAGTCATTCGGATCCATTGGTAACTAGTCATAGTAAACCTTGTATATATGTATCCTCCTATACAACTAGCGGTTGTTGCTGCTAATTTACCTATCCATATCGGTATGCATGTTTGATTCACAGTAAGGATACTTCTTCAAGAGTAGAGACTCGGGACATTGTTTCATGCTTGCTTGGGACAAGCAAGGATTTGAGTGTGGGGGAGATGTTGGGAGGCCTTTTAGGCCCTTGTAATAGTCATCACATATCATCATACATAAGACATTAACTAAATGTATATGTAATAAAGGGATAAATGCATAAATGAATGATTAGTTGGAGAAACCACTCTAACCATTTCTCCTTTGTATATATACTCATGAAGATGGAATACAAAGGCGGTTGGTTAACCTTACCACAAATACTTCTTGAGTATCATGTGTGTCTTTTTGTGTTTGCCCCAATGTGTTATTTTCTTGAATGTGTGTAATATAGAATATTACAACAGTGTCTCGATGGTCAAATAATTAATGTGGATGTGGTTGGATGATGTGTCAAGGTGTTGGTTAAGTCCTCCAACTTGTCTTGGTAAAACATGTGAGTTTGAATTATGGAATTTTTTACTCAATGCGAGGATGCATTGAGTGGATGTGCATAAATAAAAATTATTTAATAACAAAAATGGTGATCATGCATTTATGAATCTTGGAACATATGCTATATGCATTGAGTGGAGGCATGTTTGTATCAAAAAATTATTTGTATAATCGAATGTAATGGAAGGGTTTCCCAAGGGATTGTGGATCAGTGAAAGGAAATACCTTATAGTAATCAAAATGGATTGTTAATCAATGAAATAAATGATATGGATTGGTAAACATAAATATAAATTTAATCGCCCCAACTAACTAATAATGAATTAAAAAATATGAATTTGGTGAAGAGTGTGATTGTGTCATGTGTGAGCATGATTATTGGCACATTTTTTTACTTGCATAAATATTTGGTTGAATTGTATGATGCTTATTGTGCTAGTAATGCATATATAGTGAATGACATTTCATTGCATTTAATATTATTGACATCTTGAAGTGATTGAATTATCAATATGTTATAGTTATGAGATCATTTGATGGGTTGTTGTGAATGCTACAATGAAAGGATTATATGCATGGATACTCATGATTTGTTTGGTTAATTAAAAGTCTAGATTGCAGGTATAATTKTCTTSGATATGMCCATGAGTGTGAKTYCATAATGAAGATTGGATGCAACTGCATGTGAAGACCAAAAATTATGAGAAGGATCTCATAGTTGTGAAATCCAATTTTYGTATAACACAAATTTAAATTTATGATTGAAATGTTATAATGACATGCCATGGTAACTATATGTGTATGATATATGTAAGGTGATGGATATATACAGTGAGGATAGCTGATGTTTTMTAAATATTAAAATCATAGGGATATGTTATTGTGATGACACTAGAACCCTATGGCATGCCTTGATCACCATACACTATTGTTTAGCAGAGAAAGGGATGCCTAATCYTRGAAGGGTAAGTGCATTATATATTTTGGGTGCATCATATAATATAGTGAGTTGAATCTTACCCWTGGTATCCAAATTAAACAACAATATATTCATACCGATATGTATTGGGTTGATTTGCATATTTTATCTTATGTTATGAAMACACACCCACATGCTTCAATTATGAATTTTAAATTTATATGATGGAATTATTGTTTCTCAAAATGGCTTTGAAATGCATTTTTTTCCTTGTTGAATTGTTATAGGAACGTTCTAAAATGATAAAGTTCTCGAAAATTTCTAGACAGTAATAAAAATGATTGAACTTTGCCAGCCAAGATAGCTAATAGTGAGACAAAGTGGTAATGAAGAGAATGGCATCACAGGTACATCTAAAAAATGAGGACATGGAACCTTACTAAAAATAAGAGAACATTGAGGATGGTGTTATTCCAAGGGGAAGGGAATGTAATATCCTGATATCGACCCTTTGAACTTGCTCTTGTTTATATTGTAATTATGATTTTCATTATTATGTTTTGTTCTAACTATGAGGTAGTTTCCATGGTGATTCTGAAAAATTATAAACATGATTATTTTGAAATCAATAAACAATTTTCAAGGTTGGTTAGGGAGAGGAAATTGATGGGGCTATGAGTCCACAATAAGGGAATGGTAAGGGGGTCTAAGGTTAGAATTTAAATATGTCTCATGATCCTACTATAACCTATCTATGACCTCCTTCATGCAATTGACATATTATCATTTCATTCTAATGTTTATGTTATTACAATTAGAAGCCTAGTGAAATGATTAATTAATCTAAGTACTTCCTACCCTTAAGTACCTACCTCTTATTTTCAAGTAACCAATTCCTATATTCTTGTAATCAAGAAGAGTTCAATTAGGAATCTTGATTCCTAACATTAAGGAAGTACAAGACTTGGATTAATACTCTTATTTTCCCTCTCGTTCATTCATGAAAAAGAGAGAATTTGAATTACGGAGGAGATCTTGAGAAATAAAGTAATTTAATGAGGAAATAATAGAGTTCTTAATGAAAAAGGAGAAGACAAGCTATCAAAGATACATGGAGAGAATAGAGTTCTTTGATGGGTTGTTCACCTAAAATAACAAGAGCCTTATTTATTAATGATCTATATTCTTGATTCTAAAATAGAAAGGGTATGTGGCTAGGGTTTTCTTGGCTGCAAACCCCTTACTTTGTTTTTTTTCATGAAGCCTGTGCACAGAGTTGGATCTCGGCCTCAGTTCTTGGATATTCCCACTGATTTCCTCCACTAATGTTGCCAACATCTACATGACATCGATACCTTGCTACATCTTTCATAGGGTTTTTTCTATGGGGTGTTATATCTATGGCTTCCACTTATGTGGATCGGGTGTTGGTGGCGGTGGTTTGTCTTTTGTTGGTGAGGTTCTTTTGGTAACATAGTAACTTGCCTAGGACCTGGATGAGGTGAATTTTGTTTTGATGGTGGCCTTGTTTGTTGGTGTGGTTCTTATGGTGTTGTAGTGTTCATGCCTCAAATCTCTCTTTGGAACATATTATGTTGTTCTGGGGTTTTTAGTAGTCATGTTGTCGGTTTTCTCCGTGGGTGGCCTCTCCTTTGGTGGGTTTTCACGATGCTTCTTTTTTTCTCCCTCTAACTTTTCAGGTTCGTTCAGGATCAGATGAATACCCTCTTCTCTGTGGGTTTGGTTGCAATTTTTCTGGTGCCGGTTTTCAGATCCTTTGTAGTTGGGGTTTTGTGTTTTGGATGCTCTCTTTTTAGAGAGATATGTATGTCGCTCTGATCTAGTTCATCCTGCATATGGGTTTTCTTTGGGGTTCATCATGCAACTCGTTCTCGACATGTTGTTTGGGGGGTCTTCTCACATCATATTGCAATTCCTCTCTCTGGTTGTGTTGGTATGTTCAGGGTTTGATGCATACCCAGATGATGGGGGAGCTTCGTACCACTCTAACCTGGTCCATATAGTCACCAGTGTTGGTTTGTTCATGGTTTGATGTATTCCTAGTTGATGTGGGAGCTTCATACCGCTCTGACCTGGTCCATATTGACTCCAGGATCTTCTGTTTGGGCCTGCTCTTCCGACGTGTTTCTCTGTGGTGGAATTATGTGCGGTTTTCTAGAAATATATTGTTTCTTTCAGGATTTTTCTCAGCTCCTTATTTTGTATATTGTTTTGTGGCTTATCAGCCATCTCATTGGCCTTTTATGGATTTTATTTTATGATCTATGTTTCCCATGTTTGGGTCATGCTTAAAGAACCTACAAAATGTAATTTGGTTCTCTTCAGATGAATAGAATTACACTTTTTCTGTGGAAAAATATTAATGATATGTATCCTTATTCAATGTATATGGTGCTTACTGCATAGGTTTAAATGTATTATCCTTTTTCCTTAGGTCATCTTCCTTAAAAATGAAGATACCCTTCAACCATGGTGTTGCACATGACTACTGAGATTAATTTATATTATGAGTGTTATGTAAGAGTTTAATTGATGTTAAAATAATTATATTTGGTGGTATATTGGTATTTCTAATAAGACAGTTGTAACCACCCTTGAAGACCATATATGCATTTGAATGAGTAGATCTTTTATTTTTGCAAAGTGAAGTTATTTTTCATAAAGAGGATTGTATATGTGCCTTAATATGAATGCATGTATATTGATATCAATGCATGGATGGGTTAGCTATGGAACAACAAATTGTACTTGTTATGATTTGGTAATTCCATTGTTACCTAAATTGTATTCATCCTGAAGGTTATGTTATGTTGTGTAATTTGAATGCTAGTTTTGATTGGGTTGTATGTCACTCTTCAGAAAAAGATAGTATGAAATGATCATATAGAAAACATGTTATGCTTGACATAGTATAAGGCATCTCTTCTCTTGTTTTTAACTACCATATGAAAGAGAGAATAATACTATAACTATGCCTTTGAAACTTGTCATGTGAATGATTGTGAATTTTCATATAAGGGGTTGATTTTAAGCTTGAGTTGAAGTTAGTATGAATTGTTGCTAAATCATTGAAAGGATGATGTATACAAACTAGTAAATCCATTGAATGTAAAAGAATAATTTAAAGTGTCATTCATGATTGATCCTCCACCTTAGATAGGAGATTGGTACACAAATTGGCTTGTGTTGATAATGTTCAATTATTTCATGAGTAAATAAGAAGTGACCTTGGTTAATGGCTCTTGCGAAAAGGTAGAATACCACCACCAATTTTATTGAAATTATGCCATTAGATTGTAGATGTGAAGATATATGGAAAACAATTTTGAACGTGGGCAATGGAAGAAATCCCTTAAGAAGAGAAAAATCATTATCAACCAGTTAAAATCTAAGTATTATGATAATGATTGATTGGATTTCAATTTGCTTGGTATGAGAAAAATTTGAATTTGAATTTGATTGATTATAATCTACTTGATGGTGAATATTTTAATAAATATGATTTGTGTATGATTGATATGCTAAATATACTTCGTTCTAATTGAGATTTGTAGGATGGATTTCTTGTTTGTGATATGTTGACTGCATCAAGGAAGGCATCCAAGTAATAAATGATGTAGGGCATGCTGACATGGATACTAAAAAATGGTTCAGTAAAGGCCTCATCAAGTTAAGTTTGAATTTGTACTATCTTGAGAGGTAAGGCTAGTTGTTAAGAATACAGTACAACTTGGTTTAATTTTCCAACATAGTGTCAAATAATTTCTTGAATGGATAGCATGACAAGATAGTGCAAATCATCAAAGGAAGTTGCAAATTTACCAATCATTGGATTGAAACAATGAATGGCACATGTAGTTAGTATGTATATAGGGGAATGTGGAATCCTTTTTCCCCTAAACTATATTTTGATTATAGAGTAGAATTTATGTTTGTAGAAGTAGAAAATATATCTTGACATATTTGAGATACATATTTCTATTTGGGTGAAGAGATATCTGTTAATGATGTTTGGTGTGACTACCAGGAAAGTTACAATATCACCCATATTGTCGATGTTCCATGCTATGTAGAACAACTAGAAGGGATAATTATTTAATCTTTTCTATTGTTGTGTTATTCCATTTTTTTGGAAGATAAGTTGTTATGTGTGGTTTCTTAAAGCATAGGAATGTTATTTTAATGCATGAAATTGGATTAGTTGACACGAATATGCATAAATATACATATTGTAAACTAATATGTGGTAGAAAATGTATGTAGATATGCTTGATCATATTAAATGATGTTCGTGACTTGAAAATAGTATATTTATACTTATGCAATGATCAGTTTGGCATGATGTCTTATGTTCTTATTGATTTATTGTATAACTAGGACATGGTTGAATATGTTGAGGATACAACTATGTATGACTAACAACCTAGTGGAAACGATGAGGAATAAAGGATGTTTGTCAAGAGATTGAGAAAGGATCATGTGAGTTTCCATGTGTCATCATCTTATCAGGGAACATCATATATATTGATGGAAAACATACATGTATAAAATAGTCATGCAAATATAACATGTCATTTGAAAGAAATTGGGTCAGAATTCCTTCAATTGTGCTCTGATATCTTAATTGATGTGTTTGTGATGGCAGTTGATTGCATGCATGTGAATTGATGCCTATGTAAGAGTATGGAAAAATAATGAAACTTTGAGCAAATAAATATTGCTAGAATCTTTTTAATGCATGCATATGATAGTATGTCATGATTAAACTAGTTAATAATAACCAACTGAATGAGTATTTACACTCATGTTATGAATTTGCATACCATGTGAAATTGAATGTCTGGTGAGGCAACCATGTGTAAGAACATAGTAGGTTGGAATTTGTAAATATTATAGCACTACACAAGTATCCAATGGAAAATATGATCAGATTGTTCATAAATTGAGTGCAAAAGAGCATAAAACATTTATGGAATTGTTGCAAAGAGATGATTTAGGTGGATTAAAAGGTGATACACATGAAGTTTTTCTTTGACCTTTTACTAATAATTTACTTACCAATAATCGCTAACATGTTTCAAACATTTGATTTCACATTTTTTGAATGTTCTGTAGAGATCCACAGTGAGGGAATAGAAGTTTGTACTAAGAAGATGAAAATTATGAAGGATGTAAATGATGATGAATTCATCCTCAATTCATTTGGAGTTGTGATGGAAGTTAATTAGAGGGGGTGGGGGGTTGGGGAGACTTTTACAAAACTATGAGGGATATAGTGGAAATAATGTATAGAATTTGTTTTCACTTATAGGACAAACAATTGATGCGCTAAGAAGAGAAAAACACATTTTAGATACCGTGCCCATTATCTTTAGCATCCTATACACATGTATGAAAATTATGGAAGAATTTGAGGTAGGGTTATCACTTTGAGAGGCACTCGGATTGTCAAAAGCTTCGATGACTTTGTGAACTACATAACTGACCCAATTGACTATTTTTACAATAATATGATGAATGAAGCCTCCAGACACCCACATTTGGAGGTTCAAGGTGCTCAACCGAGAGAGAAATAAAAGCATAAATTTGCTATCACTTTCAATTCGAGAGCTACTGGTGGATGCATTAGAGAGTAAGAAATTGATCCAACTACAAAAGGAAAAACAAGATTTCTTTATCACTTCATGAAAGACAAATTTCTTGAGGCAACAAAGAGATGGATTCATGCGCTACAACCTTCCTCATTGTGGATGATAATTACAAGGCCGAGTCCATCATTGGTAGGGGGGAGTAGGGATATGTTTTCTCAGATAAGGATAATTCCAAGATCCATGCCTAGGAAGTTGCCATAAAGATATTCTATGACATATTCCAAGATAGTCTGAGCACCATGAGATTGTTGCAAGAGGTTCCAATTCTTCGGTAGGTCACTCACCCTTTTATCATCAGAATCATTATTGATATTATGGATCCCATGGAAAGAGGCACTTTTGGCTCCCTCACTATTGTTTTCTACAAAATGAAATCAGATTTGCACCATTTCCTCTCCCACCAAGAGGGAGAGGGAGAAAATTGCAACAACAATAGCACTAGTTGTAATGATGATGATTATGACGATGAATGAGAATCGACCATGCATTGAATATAGATTTTTTTTTAAAGAAGATCGATTTTTGAAAGAGAGAAAACTCTATTGTTGTAGTAATGTAATAAAGTTAGGGTTTTGAAGGTAGTTTTGTGATCGTGAGAATGACAAGATATGACAAAGAAATCATGGTGTTTCACTAGAAGACCATCTTTTTTTTAGTTGAGTATTCCCTACAAACCCTAAAAAAGGGGCAGTGTAGTTGTTGGAGTTCAATGGAATGATAATGAACAAAAAAATGATCCACCACGGGTTTTGTTTGAATGTACAACCAATTGGCTTGCCCGAAGTAATAATCCATTGTCATACTAATTCCAATGGATGAGAGTTCACTAAGTCATTGTATCAAGGTCGCATGTATGGTTGTCGACAAATCATATTTACTAGCAATAACCACATTTAAGTAAAAGTGGTTGATATAAGATAGGCCCCATTTTCCACTCTTTTAAATTAATGGGGCGTGTATATCAACTACTTTTACTTAAATGTGGTTGTTTCTAGTTACAACCTACATGCATGGGGCACAACTATTAATGTATTAATACATTTTAAATTTAAAAATTAAGTATTAATTGATAATTATTTAATAATTAGTTATAAATTATTAATACGTAATTAATTATAGATTATTAATTAATAATAAATTAATTATTAATTGATAATAAATTAATTATTAATTGATAATAAATTAATTATTAATTAATCAAAACTAACATAATACATACCATAATAAAACAATAATAATAAAGTGTTACATGTAATAATAATAAAATAATACTAAACTAAACACAAAGAAATAATATAACATATTAATTAATTAAGTAAAACATTTTTCATGTATTCCTAATGTATTAAAACATTAATAATAATAGAAAAATACATTAATAATATATAAATGTATTAATACATAATATTACAGTAATGTATTAATACATTTTTATTTTTTGTAAGTGAATTTAAGAGCATGTATTACTAAAAGAGGATTATGATACAAAAAAAGGGGAACTCCCTGGTCTACCAATAAGGAAACCAGGCCAAAGGTTCCCGAGTTGAATTTAATAAAACAAATAAGGGGTATGACTGGACTACCACCATGGGAAACCATCCCAGTCCTACCATATCCCGTTTTTGACAATATAAGCACAACATACATGAAAAGAGAAAAACAAGAAGAACATAAGCTGAGATCGACACAGCACTGATCCAATTGACTTGACAATAGACTAACCAGACACTAGTCTAGGATAATGATATGTTTCTTTCCTTCATCCGCCTGGCCCTTTTCTTCCTCCTTTTGGGAGACCGTGCGAGTCTTTCTAATGTGTGTTGGCACTCTGTTCCCGTCGGTTGGTGTGATGTCCATGTGATGGATGTAGCACAGGTGGAGGTGGAATTGAGCTACCAATTTCTCCATTTTGGCTCTATGGTCCTTCTCGACCTCTGTTAGCAGTTTGATAATGGTTTCTAGACTGTTGAGGCACCTCAAGACTTCGTTCAACAGTTTTGTGTGTTCCTTGTTGTTCTCCCGTCTGGCATCCTCCCTTTTCGAGCTCACTTTGCCAATCAACATCTTTGTTTACCATTCCATCTCCATATTTTTGTGGTAAAGGGTTTCCCTGGGCTGTGTGGCTCCTGGGTTAGTTACCCAGTCTGCTTATTGAGTCAGAGCATACCATGTTTTTCCCTTGCATTTCTCTTTGATTTCCTTTTCCAACCAGGAAATGGTCGCCTTTCCTTTCAGTGCAACCAGAGTGTGAAAGGTGCCCTCCGCATATTTTGTCGCCTGCTCCATCCTTGAAACCCATTGGGGATTGTTCTGATTTCCCTTCCCCAAGGGGTTTCTTTTGTCGTGCGTTCGATTCATTTGCACCATCTCGTCTGGCCTATGGAAGCTCCTTTGTTGAGTTCTCAAATTGTTCCCTTCTACACAAGGGTTCCCCCTTTCACTGCCCTTGTGTCTATGGTTACCCTTGTAGTTGTGCTCTTTCTGTTTGCATCTATTTATGTTGTTTCTTCTCTTATTGAAACTTCCCTATTGTGGGCTCATCCTTCCAATCACGGTCTGCCCGTAGAGGTGAACCTTCCCGTCCTTTTTCCCTGTCACGGTATGTATGATCATGATGACTCAGTCGTTATCCATGTACAATCCCTTGACCCTCCTCGCTTGATATGCTACTTTGCAACTCCTCGTACCTGGTCTTTGGCATGGTGGGTCAATACTGGTCCATGTCAATCACTCTTTCCTTATGTCATTCACTGCCTATTGTTTGTCATCGATAATTTCCCATGGTCTTTCCCCGCAAATCTTATTGTTGACCTAAACTTGTTGCCGTACCCTCGCCTGTTGTATAATCTGATCCTACATTGTGATTGGTGGTCGAGTGTTATGCATTCATATCCTTCTTGGGTACTTCGTGCCTTCCATTGGGCCTTTCGCAACCCTCCTCAATGTGACCTTCCTTGCTTAAGTTGTTGTCACAATATTCTGTTGCTAGTTGGATGCAATTCATTCTGAATTATCCATCCGAGATGTTGATCCAGGTAGTATCTAGTTCTGGTCCTTCATTACTAACCCCCTCGTTGGAAATTCTGTCCGTCGGGCCATTTGTTGACATGTGTACCCAATGAAAATCCACTATGTTAATTGTTTGTAGATGCTCCTAGAGTTTTTGTAGAGAGTGTTCCAACCACCAGTGTCTCTGTACCTTTCCCACTCTAGTGCCATTTTGGAGTTTCTTCACCGTGTTGATGACCAGGGTGGAGTCACCTTCCACGAT
>JZKD02S1717802.1:9508-22098 GCA_000966675.3 Picea glauca
ATTGTGCTGCGTACAGTTAGTTCGCCCTCAGGGGACTCGGAGACAATGGACCCTCCCCTGCCCCCTCCTCCGGAAGTGACTGCGTTCAAAGCAATGATTGAATCGACTTCCAAGTGTCAGCCTTCTGCCAGTCAGCAAAAGTTTGTTAAAAGGATGGACTCCATACCATCGGTAGCACTCCCTGAAGAAGAAACCTGCAGAGCAACTCTAAATCTTGTAGAGAAAGGTCTCATAGGTTAGTTCACGGGCCTCTGGCCCTCGCCTAAGTCAGTAGAGGATTGGACTCAAAGGAATTGGAAGCCGTTAATCAAAGAAGGAATCAAGAGCTATTTTGTAGGTAAAGGTTTCTTTGTCTTCGTCTTTGAAAGTGTAGAGGATATAAGCCTCATCTTCAGAAACAGACCTTATTTCATGGGCCCCCAAGGATTATATCTTAACAAATGGTCGCCAGATTTTGATCTAGCCCAGGAAGTCCCATCTGTTGTTCTGGTGTGGGTGCGACTTCCCCATCTCCCTCTCCACTGCTGGAATCTGAAGTCTCTCCAAATTATTAGCAATGGATTAGGAAAATACATAGATCATGCTGCAATAAAAGATCAATATTCATGTGCACGTATCTGTGTCGAAGTCGATCTGGAGGAGGGCCTGCCGGAAGCCATCAAGCTAACAGTTGCAGGATGGACGCACGTTCAAGAACTGGATTATGAACAACTCCCTTTCAAATGTAGGCACTACCATGGCTATGGGCACTTCGCCAAACATTGCAAGAAAAAGGTTGAAGATCAGTCAGACAATCAGATTGGAGAGCAATGGACCCTAACACAAAAAATCAACAACCAAAAAAAAAGTAAAGGAAAATGCAAGTCGAACGAGGGACCAAGCGGATCCAATCCCAGCCAAGAAAAGAACTCAAATAATAAAGAATCCAGTCAGATTAAGCCCTCCACAACATCCCTAGAGGAATTGGAACAAAGTGCTCCTCCTAACTCGAACAAAGAAGATGAGGAAATGGCTCACCTGGAAGTCCCTCAAGGAAGCCCTTCAAATCCCTCATATGCAGAGGTTACAAGGAAAAAACTAGCTGAAAGCTCCGACTCCTCGGAAGAGGAAAATTTTGAGCAGCCCACAAGAAAATTCGACAGGAAATCCCGCAGAGAAGMAAGGGAAGAGGAGGCGRAAAGGMTCAAAATCCAAGGAAGCCAGCCCACTCTTGAGATGTCTATTGGGAGAAACTCCAGAAACAGGCCCCCCAAGGGAGGCTCCCATCCCACCGCTGGTAAATAATGYGCCTTGTCTCTTGGAACTGCAGAGGTCTGGGTAACCCCATGAAAGMAGACRCGGTTAAGGATTTGCTCAAAATAGAACCCTCAGACATTCTCATGATCCAAGAGACTAAKATAGAKGGGAAAKCCCTCCTAGACATYAGCAAGAAKAAATGGAAAAAAAGYGCAGGTATAGCAGYCAGCTCAAGAGGCTCATCYRGAGGGCTTGCAACTCTATGRACYGAAGAGCTTTTTCAACTGACCAAATCTCAYRAAACTCAGCATTGGATCTATAYGGAGCTAACACAYTRTTCAAGTAAGCTGACCATATCCCTCTTTAATCTTTATGTACCTGTCTTGTATTCTGAAAAGAGAGTTTGCTGGAACACTCTTAATGAATTCTTAGAACAACATTCCCCTAGCAACATCATTCTTGCTGGGGATTTAAAATTGTCTTAAAATCCAAAGAAAAAAGGGGAGGAATTGATAGCAGAGACACCATGCTCCCCATGGTCAAAACCCTCATTCAACAATAGAATCTTCTTGATTTCAGTCCGACCAAAGGGCTCTACACATGGTCCAACAACAGAGTGGGAGCATAACATATATCAGCCTGCCTGGATAGATTTCTTGTCCAAGACACTCTGATGATGAGCAAGAAAATAATCATCACCAAAATTCTGCCGAAATTGACCTCTGATCACAAACCAGTTCAACTCATTCTGGAAGATGAAGAAGATCTTGGTCCAATTCCCTTCCGATTCATCCCTCTTTGGATCGAAAAGAACGGATTCATTGATACAGTGAAAGCAGCATGGGGCAAATCCTTCTCAGGGTCCTCCAGCTATGTGTGGGAACAAAAACTCAAAGCCACAAAGCAAGCATTGAAGAGATGGATAAAGAATCCAACTCCAAACCCAACCAGTCAAAGAAAATAAATTGTCCAGACTCTAGAAGCACTATAGACTGAAATGGAAATCAGAGATATCACTCCACTGCTGCTCAACGAAGAAGTTAAAATTCAATGCTCTTCTTTCCGAATGGAGGAAGAATATTGGAGAATCAAGTCCCGAAGTTTGTGGTTGAAGGCAGGCGACCGCAACACTTCCTTCTTCCATCACCAATATAGAGTTAGACTCTCAAAAAACCATATCTCTGAAATTACAACAGCAGAGGGGCAGATCTGCAAAGGTTTCAGTCAGATAAAAGAGGCAGCAGAAACACATTATAAACATCTCTACTCTGCAGACCCCCAAAGCAATGAGGAAGACACTTCTGACCTCTTCGCTAACATCCCTCTCCTGATCAGCCCTGAAGACAATGCCATTCTCACAAAGCCCATCACCGAAGAAGAAATCATAAAAGTAATTTGGTCCATGGAATCGAACAAGGCCCCTGGGCCTGATGGATTCTCTATTCTCTTCTACAAAACCTGCTGGGACATCATCAAAGCCGACCTATTAAAGATGGTAAAAGGATTTATGAAAAAATCCAAAGTAGGAGGACGAACCAATTCCACCTATCTCGCCCTAATCCCTAAAGAAACCAATCCGGAAACCTTCGCCAAATTTAGGCCTATATCGTTGTGCAATGCCTCCTACAAAATTCTAGCAAAGCTTCTTGCTAACAGGATCAAACCATTGCTCAACAGGCTGATTTCTAGCAATCAAGGTGGCTTCGTAGAAGGCAGGAATATTCTAGATAATGTCATCCAAGTCCAAGAGATAATTCACTCAAGCAAGCAGCGAAACGAAAAAGGCATGTTAATAAAACTCGACATGGCCAATGCCTTCGACCGAGTCAATCGAGCTTTTCTCTACAAAGTCCTACAATCCTATGCTTTCTCCTCACATTTTGTTAACCTCATATCAGCTTGCACCGACAATCCCTGGATTGCCCCTCTCATAAATGGTCGTCCTTCTTCCTTTTTTCAAGCCCAAAGAGGCCTCAGGCAAGGATGCCCGCTCTCTCCTTTCCTGTACATCCTGATGGCGGATTCCCTCAGCAGAAAATTTACCGCTGAACAAGCCGCAGTCTCCCTTCCAGGACTAAAACCTTCCTTTTCCTCTCTAGCCCAGAACCACGCACTGTTTGCTGATGACTCCCTCCTCTTGGGAGGAGCCTCTGTTCAAATAGCCAAGGAATTTGACTCAGTCCTAAAACGATATTGAAGGGTCTCTGGTGCCTCAATCAATGAAAGGAAAAGTGCAATTTATGGTTGGAACATTGGACAGCAAGAACTCACAGGTATCTCCATCATCCTCGGATTCACAGGACATGCCCAATGGGAGAAGATTAACTACCTCGGCCTTCCCATTACTAACTATTACAACAAGAGATCGTTGTGGACAGGTATCATCAGCAAAATAAAAATGAAAATCTCTGCATGGGGAGGTTATTGGCTCACCAAGGGAGGCAAGGTCATCCTGATTAAGGCGGTGCTATCAGTGCTCCCAATTTATCAAGCAACATTCATTCTCACCCCAAAAAGCGTGACCGATCAAATCTCCAAGATGCTACGCAATTTCCTTTGGCAGGGGGGGAAAGGGAATCATAAAAAATATCACCTGGTCAAATGGGAAACGATCAAGTGATCAACTTCTGAGGGAGGCCTACAAATCCGCGACCCTGCAATCGTAAATCTGGCGTTTGGAGGTAAAATCGCGTGGAATCTCTTCATAAATCCCAAGCATCCGGTCAGCGAAATACTGAAGGCGAAGTATGTCCACAATGTCCAGTCCAGAGATCTGCAAGAAAACCACACTCGCCATAGCATGCAGGTATGGAGATTATGCAATAAAAGCTTAAATTTTATCAAAGGAAAGGCATACAGGATCCCAGGCAATGGAAAGCATATTAACCTGTGGAAAGACCGTATTATGGATCGAGAACCCCTTGAAGANAGATTTCTTGTCCAAGACACTCTGATGATGAGCAAGAAAATAATCATCACCAAAATTCTGCCGAAATTGACCTCTGATCACAAACCAGTTCAACTCATTCTGGAAGATGAAGAAGATCTTGGTCCAATTCCCTTCCGATTCATCCCTCTTTGGATCGAAAAGAACGGATTCATTGATACAGTGAAAGCAGCATGGGGCAAATCCTTCTCAGGGTCCTCCAGCTATGTGTGGGAACAAAAACTCAAAGCCACAAAGCAAGCATTGAAGAGATGGATAAAGAATCCAACTCCAAACCCAACCAGTCAAAGAAAATAAATTGTCCAGACTCTAGAAGCACTATAGACTGAAATGGAAATCAGAGATATCACTCCACTGCTGCTCAACGAAGAAGTTAAAATTCAATGCTCTTCTTTCCGAATGGAGGAAGAATATTGGAGAATCAAGTCCCGAAGTTTGTGGTTGAAGGCAGGCGACCGCAACACTTCCTTCTTCCATCACCAATATAGAGTTAGACTCTCAAAAAACCATATCTCTGAAATTACAACAGCAGAGGGGCAGATCTGCAAAGGTTTCAGTCAGATAAAAGAGGCAGCAGAAACACATTATAAACATCTCTACTCTGCAGACCCCCAAAGCAATGAGGAAGACACTTCTGACCTCTTCGCTAACATCCCTCTCCTGATCAGCCCTGAAGACAATGCCATTCTCACAAAGCCCATCACCGAAGAAGAAATCATAAAAGTAATTTGGTCCATGGAATCGAACAAGGCCCCTGGGCCTGATGGATTCTCTATTCTCTTCTACAAAACCTGCTGGGACATCATCAAAGCCGACCTATTAAAGATGGTAAAAGGATTTATGAAAAAATCCAAAGTAGGAGGACGAACCAATTCCACCTATCTCGCCCTAATCCCTAAAGAAACCAATCCGGAAACCTTCGCCAAATTTAGGCCTATATCGTTGTGCAATGCCTCCTACAAAATTCTAGCAAAGCTTCTTGCTAACAGGATCAAACCATTGCTCAACAGGCTGATTTCTAGCAATCAAGGTGGCTTCGTAGAAGGCAGGAATATTCTAGATAATGTCATCCAAGTCCAAGAGATAATTCACTCAAGCAAGCAGCGAAACGAAAAAGGCATGTTAATAAAACTCGACATGGCCAATGCCTTCGACCGAGTCAATCGAGCTTTTCTCTACAAAGTCCTACAATCCTATGGTTTCTCCTCACATTTTGTTAACCTCATATCAGCTTGCACCGACAATCCCTGGATTGCCCCTCTCATAAATGGTCATCCTTCTTCCTTTTTTCAATCCCAAAGAGGCCTCAGGCAAGGATGCCCGCTCTCTCCTTTCCTGTACATCCTGATGGCGGATTCCCTCAGCAGAAAGTTAACCGTTGAACAAGCCGCAGGCTCCCTTCCAGGACTAAAACCTTCCTCTTCCTCTCTAGCCCAGAACCACGCACTGTTTGCTGATGACTCCCTCCTCTTGGGAGGCGCCTCTGTTCAAATAGCCAAGGAATTTGACTCAGTCCTAAAACGATATTGAAGGGTCTCTGGTGCCTCAATCAATGAAAGGAAAAGTGCAATTTATGGTTGGAACATTGGACAACAAGAACTCACAAGTATCTCCATCATCCTCGGATTCACAGGACATGCCCAATGGGAGAAGATTAACTACCTCGGCCTTCCCATTACTAACTATTGCAACAAGAGATCGTTGTGGACAGGTATCATCAGCAAAATAAAAACAAAAATCTCTGCATGGGGAGGTTATTGGCTCACCAAGGGAGGCAAGGTCGTCCTGATTAAGGCGGTGCTATCAGTGCTCCCAATTTATCAAGCAGCATTCATTCTCGCCCCAAAAAGCGTGACCGATCAAATCTCCAAGATGCTACGCAATTTCCTTTGGCCGGGGGGGAAAGGGAATCATCAAAAATATCACCTGGTCAAATGGGAACCGATCAAGTGATCAACATCTGAGGGAGGCCTACAAATCCGCGACCCTGCAATCGGAAATCTGGCGTTTGGAGGTAAAATCGCGTGGAATCTCTTCATAAATCCCAAGCATCCGGTCAGCGAAATACTGAAGGCGAAGTATGCCCACAATGTCCAGTCCAGAGATCTGCAAGAAAACCACACTCGCCATAGCACGCAGGTATGGAGATTATGCAATAAAAGCTTAAATTTTATCAAAGGAAAGGCATACAAGATCCCAGGCAATGGAAAGCATATTAACCTGTGGAAAGACCGTATTATGGATCGAGAACCCCTTGAAGATAATGATGAAATCGCTGATTTGAAAGAGTGGCTGGAACGTGTAGGGATAAATAGTGTCTATGCTTTATCCAAATGGGACAGTCATGATGACTGGAAAGGGTGGGACTTTTTCGGAGTTCCAGATCGCCTAAAACAACAAAAACGCATTCTTGAAGAGCTGCTGGAAGAAGCGGCACCAGTGAACAGAAAAATGAAAGATAGTTGGGGGTGGGGGAAATCAGGAAACTACACAGTAACAAAAGCCTACAATGCTCTACAGCCAGTTAGGAATTGCAGCAAACCCCCAGAATTTTGGAGGAAAGTATGGGATCCGCTAGCATTACCCAAGGTTAACTTCTTCTTTTGGACTCTGGTCCATAACAAGTTGTTAACGGGAGACAATCTGGAAAAAAAAAGCATAGCTGGGCCGCATAGATGCGAACTGTGCAGGAGCAGCTCAGAAACAGCTAAGCATCTTTTCATGGATTGCAACTTTGCCAAAGAAGTTTGGAGGCTCACTCTTCTCGATTTAAAAATCACAGTCCCTCAATTTCAATCTGTAGCAGATTTATTTGAAGCCTGGAATCAAAGCTACCCAAAAAAAATCCCCTGCAAATCACTATGGAGAAAAGTTTGGAATGCCATCCCCAAATTTGTTTGCTGGAAGATCTGGCTGACTCGGAATGACCTGATTTTCAATGAAAAGCAGCAAGCCCCTCTTCTGGTAGCAGCAAAGGCCAAAGCCTTCCTTCTGGAAGCGGCTCAACATCACTCTTCAGATTGTGCTTTGCTGTTCCCTGAAGAAGAGAGGTGGTTGGGCACCCTTTCTCCCCACCCTCGGAATTAGCTATCAGCCCCTCAAGCAGAGAACCCGGTCTAGAGAAAAAGAGATTCCGAAGCTAACTTCCAGGAATGGTGGAGAAATCAAAAAATTACCACGATCTTCTTCGATGGAGCCTTTAAAGGCAACCCTGGGACAACAGGAGCAGGATGAGTCTTATACGCCTCGGATGGGTCAAGAAGGGACANCCCTGCAAATCACTTTGGAGAAAAGTTTGGAATGCCATCCCCAAATTTGTTTGCTGGAAGATCTGGCTGACTCGGAATGACCTGATTTTCAATGAAAAGCAGCAAGCCCCTCTTCTAGCAGCAACAAAGGCCAAAGCCTTCCTTCTGGAAGCGGCTCAACATCACTCTTCAGATTGTGCTTTGCTGCTCCCTGAAGAAGAGAGGTGGTTGGGTACCCTTTCTCCCCACCCTCAGAATTAGCTATCAGCCCCTCAAGCAGTGAACCCGGTCTAGAGAAAAAGAGATTCCGAAGCTAACTTCCAGGAATGGTGGAGAAATCAAAAAATTACCACGATCTTCTTCGATGGAGCCTCCAAAGGCAACCCTGGGACAACAGGAGCAGGAGGAGTCTTATACGCCTCGGATGGGTCAAGAAGGGACAGTTTTAGCTGGGGCCTCGGACATAAAACCAACAACCAAGCAAAGATTCTAGGCTTGCTCAAAGCTTGCCAAATAGCCAGAGACAGAGGATATAAAGACTTCCAAGCTTTTGGAGACTCATAGATTCTAATAAAACATCTAAACTTGGATAAATTGTTCATCAATGCAAGTCTCAACAAGACATTGAGCAGATTAAATAGAATCCTGCTCGACTTTGACTCTTACAAATTCTTCCACATTTTCAGAAACTTGAACAGTGAAGCAGATCTATTGGCGAACAAAGGATGTACTCTTGGGAAAGGGCAGCTCCTCCTAAATGACGAAACATCATACCATCCTTGTAACTCTTGAATAATCTGCGTTAGGAATTAGTACAAGAAACAGAAATAGAAGCTTTGTAATGCTGGCTGCCTTGGCGCATGTCCATTTTCTTCTCCAATAAATAAAACATACATGTTTCAGTTAAAAAAAAAAAAAAGTAGATTCAATTTTGGAAATGCTGGTGTCATTTTCGAAACCAAATTCTCAGTATTTGCAAGGGTCCACAACCTCCAAAGTTCAGTTAAGCTTGGGGCAATTCTTTGGTTTTAGTTTTCAGTCCCAAATTCCTTTTTTCGACCAAAATACTCTTTCGTTCAAAAACCTAATATTTCGGCCGAAAGACTAAAATCTAATGGAAACCGTCAAAACTGAATGGTTTCCAAGGTTTTCAGCCGAAAAACCATTCTTTCGGCCAAAAGGCTGTCGAGTGAATTCCATCGATCGGAAAATATGAAAAGACACGTTGTATTGTTTCATTTCACGCCAAATTGTATAAATAGGCTTTCAGCCGAACACATTTAATACAATTCATGGGATGGAAAAACATATATAAGCTCGGGGATAGGGATTTCAAAGCATTTCTATTACTGATTGCAGTTGTATTCTTTTCTTTCTTTATTTCTTCCCTTTGTTCCATAGGATTAATTGGAGGATCGATATCGATACATGGTGGTTTTCTAGAGCACTTAAAAAACATTTTGAATCAGATTTTTGGTTTTTGTTGAATAAGGTAATTGATGTTTGTTCAAGTTTTTACTGGAATAACAATTTATATGTTGAAAGATAAATGCTAAGCATTTTTTCAAGGTGAGTCTTTGTTGAACTTATATTTTACAGATAACTATAAAAGTCATGGGAAACAAAAGTTTGCACAAGAGAAAATATGATCGCACTCGAGATGATACTCGCCAAATCGAACAAAGGAAAGAGNATGTTCTCATATAATACTATGCCATTCTTAGACAAGAAAACAAGGAATGAAATTGAGGAAAATTTAGAAACTTTATCTTTTCTGATGTGGGATAGAATCTGTTTTCAAATATTCAAACATATTCAAGTTCAAAATTAGGTCGTCATCATGATATAACCTTAAATAAGTTTGAATGTACACCATTTAAGACAACGACAAACTTATGTAGGGGTTCTATATAATTCAAAATAATTGAGGAAAGGCTAAACTATAAATTTGACAAAACAAAAAATTGATAAAAGTCAAGAACATACATTTATGAATCATCCTGAATGGACACATCCTTTACTAATATGGGTGCTTCCTCAATCCCAATCTCCCTTCTGAGCACACTCTCAGGTACTCTCTTCTCCACATTAGCCTATATAACACATTTCAAATTTGAAAATTCAAAAAATTATATTCAAATGATTATATAACACATTAAATTTAAATGATTTTAAGACATTAAATGATACCTGTAAATTCCCACCCTCTTCAAACTCTCCCACCAAGAATTGAGACAAGCCATCCCAAGTACCAGAAGATGGAATAGAGAGCTATGAACAACACAACTAAGAACTAAATCTAGGATTCAACGTGTTCACAATTATACAAAATTATAAATGTTGTTGATCTCTTATTCAAAAGAGTGGAGACTGAACAACTATTAAAAAAAACATACTCGATTCAATCCATCCAAATTCAAACATGTCGAATCAAGTCCCCTACTGACTGGATATTCATTTAACATATCTCCAAACTGCAATTAATGGCAAGAAGAACTCGATTATTTCTATAGAGACAAGGATATATAAATCTAGAACTTGAAATAAACTATCATAAAAAGCGTCAAATTTTTCTTAAATAGATCACATACCAATCTGTGATTCGGGTCATCATTCTGAATGACCTTCTTCCAACCATCCCGACAAAATTTTGCATACTCCAAAACTTCTTCTGCTGACATTGCATCTAAGTCTGCATATGTTTTATCAACAATTGTGGCCTAGAAATTGGCTTCTATTCTCTGACGTGTCATGCCAACATCAACACCATAAAACATAGCTTCCAAATTTTCCTCGATTGCAATCCTAGCCTCTTTTCCAACTTCTGATGCAGCCTGGAACTCTGAAAGTGATGCAAATGCCCCTGTTGGCTGAGGTACTAAAGGTTGTAGAGGCCTCGACAATGCCGCACTTCGATATTCCCCTTTGCGATCATAATTATGTCCTTTACCAGTCCCATAATATTTGGATGGTAGACTAGTATAATCTGGATGCATGTGCAAGAAAAGCTACACAAAAAAGTGTCTTGAAAAATAGTGTGGAACCTCATCATTCCATGGCAATTTCCCATATGCTGCCAAAAATCTGTTATACAGATGTCCGACAAAGTCAGGGTGCTTAAAATATTCCATCTTCAACATTTTCCGCTTTGGGCCCTCTTTGAAATTGAACATGGAGATGGCATCTTCTTTTGAAACTCTATTTTTTATTGTCTCCCATTTATTAGGACCCATCACCTCTGACTTTCGTTGCCTCATTAGATCGAAAAAACTGTTAGTGGTTGGCCCCATCTTCTGATATGCATCCATAAAGTTTTCCAGTGAATGAAAAACAATTTGCAAACTTTGTTTGCTCTCCTGAGGAAGTTCCAAGACCGCTGAATCATTTTTTAACCTCTTTTTAACACCTGAGCATCGTTCAAGCGTCATTGCTTCAGTATTATCTTCCCAGGGAAGTTCATCACAAACATCTGAAGGATATGTGGATGTTGGTGTGTAATCTTCTATTTCTTCATAACGCGGCCTCCTAAATCCACCTTCACCCTCTGCAATGACATTTGAATCTTTGTGATAGCCAATCTCATTGTTTCCCCTTGCTCTAAATTGATTGCCTACACACACATTTGAAATAACTTCAAGATTTAACCTCACATAAATTTAAATACAAAAAAATTCAACAAAAATAAACAAAATTTAAGAAACTTACCATAAATATTCTCTTGTCCAGAGCTATTCCCTACATTCTCAAGTGTAGGAGTACTGATGCACAACCTATATAAGAAGGTTGCATCCATAACACCAGTTTGAGCAGGTTCTACAGTTGATCTATTTACAAAATCATTTGAAAATATCCTCCGATGAGATTGTTGGTGCTCACTTGGAGTCTCAGTTGAAGAAGGAGTTCATGTTCTTCCTTCTTGAGAATGCCTAGAGCATTTGTGAGGAATATTTGGATAATCTCGTGTCGACATCACTCCTCAATATCTATCCACAATGCAGAGTTTATCAATAAAAATCCAGAGATGTACATAATTTCAAGCAATTAAAAATGCAGAGATAAATCAAATTTTTAAACAATCAAGCCACAGAGGTACTTGCTCATTATAAGGCACAAAGACTGGTCATTCAACCATGAATCAATCAACTAAAAGATAAGTAAGGGGTCCATAGACAGCATGGCAGATTCTTATCATTCACTCATCATCCATGCACATAAAAGAAGGGCATTTGAATCTATAGGTCTTTAAACACCGAAGTGACGACCGTCGATTCGGTTCCTGGCCAACTGCTCAAGCATGGACTGATGACTAAAGGGATAAGGGACAGAAGATAAAACCACAATCTTTTCACAATAATAAATAAAACCTACACATAGAAATCATTGAAATCAGAAGTTGGGTTCGCCAAGGCATTGTCATTCCACTGAGAGGTTTATCATTCACAATCCACATCAAAGAAGAAGACGCAAAGACTAAACATTCAGCCATGAATCAATCAACTAAAATATAAGTAAGGGGTCCATAGACAACATGGAAGATTCTTATCCTCCACTCATCATCCATGCATAGAAAAGTAGGGCATTTGAATCTATAGGTATTTAAACACCAAAGTGACGACCGTCGATTCAGCTCCTGGTTGACTTCTCAGGCATGGAATGATGACTAAAGGGATAAGGGACAGAAGATAAAACCACAATCTTTTCACAATAATCAATAAAACCCACACATAGAAGTCATTGAAATCAGAAGTTGGGTTTGCCAAGGGACTGTCATTCCACTGAGAGGTTTATCATTCACAATCCACATCAAAGAAGAAGACAGAAAGACTAAACATTTAGCCATGAATCAATCAACTAAAATATAAGTAAGGGGTCTATAGACAACATGGCATATTGTTATCCTTCACTCATCATCCATGCACAAAAAAACAGGGCATTTGAATCTATAGGTCTTTAAACACCAAAGTGATGACCATCGATTCGACTCCTAGATGACTTCTCAGGCAAGGAATGATGACTAAAGGGGTAAGGGATAGAAGATAAAACCACAATATTTTCATAATAATCAACAAAACCCACACAAAGAAGTCATTGAAATTAGAAAGTTGGGTTCGCCAAGGGAAATCAATTCAGAAAAACAACAAGCAAGTGGATTCATTAAA